>VZQC01007615.1:536644-686362 GCA_009823505.1 Rhizomys pruinosus
TTTTTTTTTTTTGTCTGCAGTCACAATGTGACTAGTAATACCTTCATGGACTTTTACTTTGGCTTCAATCCATGCATATTATGTTAATGCTCATGAATTTCTTTTTTTTTTTTTATTTCTATATGTGTATCAATGTACTGTCTGCATGCAGGTCTGTGCACCCGTGTTGTGCAATGCTGCGGAGGTCAGAAGAGGGTCTCGGATTCCCCTGGAGCTGGGGTTCTCCTGGAATTAGAGTTTCAGACGGCTCTCGGCCGCCATGTGGGCGCTGGGGATCGAACCCGGGTCCTCTGCAAGAGCGGTCTGCGCTCTTAACCCCTAGGCCATCTCTCCAGCCCATATTAAACTAATTTTACTACTTTGCTTCTCTTTAATTTTTTAAATGAAATCCCTAGAAATTTTTAACTATGATTTATACTATGCTTCTGTTGTGTCTTGCTAATCTAGATTATAACTTAATGCTTAGTGTATCAGGTTGGTTAGCGTGAGCTGTAAAACTATTTGAATCCAGGTTAGTTTATAGGTAACTTCCCTTTTTTGTTTGTTTGTTTAATATGGAGCTCTTCACAAATTTGCAGGTCTTCCTTGTGCAGAGGCTGTGCTAATAGCTGTGTTGTTACAGTTTTATTATATGTGATGCCAAACCAAACACACATAACTTTTAAGTACTCTTGTCTAATCTAATGCCTGGTTCAAATAGTGGCTGAATGTGTACTAAATATTATCCATAAATTTGAGCATCTTTTACAATTAACTATGCTTAAGTGAATAATCTTAGTAGGGAGTTCTGTTTATTTTACTGAATAAATGAGAAGCAAGCTGATTATCAAAATTGAAATGCTGTGCTTTTATAATTTGTACTTAAGAGAAATTTCTTTTATTGTATTTATGTTTTCTGTTTAATTTTTTTTTAATGTGTATAGTGTACTGTGTGCATGTAGGTTGGAGCACCCATGTTGTGCAATGCTGCAGAGGTCAGAAGAGGGCGTCAGATTCCCCTGGAACTGGAGTTAAAGATGGTGGTTCTTAGCCACCATGTGGGTGCTGGGAATAGAACCTGGTCCTCTGCAAGAGCAGTCGGTGCTCTTAACTGCTGAGCCATCTCTCCAGCCCCCCTGTTTAATTTTTAAATATGCTACTTAATATTGAGACCCTTTATGGATATATTTTCTAAAAATGTGTTTGCAAATGGGAGAAGGGTAATGATTGTTAATATTCAGAATATGTTCAACAATTACTTTGCCTACCTAAAGAGTCTCTACTTTTCACTTAGGTGCTCTCTCTTTGACCTGATTTATTCATTTATTTTAGTCATACTAGGATTGAACCCAGGGCCTCCCACATACTGGGCAAGTGCACTATACTGAGCTCAGCCCCATTGAAGATACTTTTTAAGAAACCAGAGATTAAATTTTTTTCATATGCACAAGGTAGGAGGCAGAGATGGAATATTAAGACAACAGCCTGGGCCATTAGTGAGCAACCCAGCCAACTTTGAGTGGTACTTGCCATACAAGTCAGAACCTGAACCTAGGCTCTCAAATTATGTAAATGAATCTTGAATTGACTATAATGGTAGACCCACAGACAAGTGACTTGCTCTAATAGAAGCAGTGTAGGATAATGCTAGATTGTTTTTTAATTTTTATTTTGAAGCAGTACAGTGATCAAAACTAAAAACATAATACTCTTGACTAAACTAAATATCATGCTCCAAGTTCATTATTTTTCTACTAATATTCCTCACCCCTTTTTAGTTTTTAAAAACTTTTGTATAGGATCCAATCTAGGGTCCACATCACACTTGCTATGTTTCTTTAATGTTTCTTATTCTGTAACAGTTCTTCATATTTCATAACAATACGTTGATTAGTACTGCTCAGGCCTTTTGAGGTTGTAGTTGTTTGTATAATACCTACCTCAGTTTGCCATTCGAATTCTTACAACGCATTTGGGGGAATAATACTACAGGGGAATATGTCCTTCACAGTATAGCATAGAAGGCACCAATGTGCCTTATTACTACGGTTAAGTTTTCGATTACATAGGTATCTTCTAGATTTCTCAGTATAATGCTTGAGTTAAATAGATTAGAATCTGAATCCTGGGAGTCTTTCCCTTCTGTTCCAATTGTTGATTACTTCTTTTTTAAAGCAATTTGAAGGAGAAAAATGTATGTAGGTATTTGACGCATGGATGTATTAGTTACTTTTTTCATTGCTATAACCAAATCCTGATGGAAGCAACTTAAGGGAAGAAAGATTTATTTTGTCTCATTAAAAAGTTTTTTAAATATTTATTTTTATGTGTATGAGTATATATGTGTAAGTTCACCTGTGTTGTTAAGCCCATGGAGGCCAGAAGAAAGCATTGGGTTCTCTGGAACTGCACTTCAGACAGTTGTTAGCTGCCATGTGGGTGCTTGGAACCAAACCTGGGTCCTTTGCAGGAGCAGCCAGTGCTCTTAACCACAGAGTCATCTCTCCAGCCTGCCCCCCTTTTTTTGGTCTTTTTGAGACAGGGTCTCCCTGTAGCCCCAGCTGTCCTGGAACTGACTCTGTAGACCAGGCTGGCCTTGAACTCACAGAGATCTGCCTGCCTCTGCCTCCCAGGTGCTAGGCTAGGATTAAAGGCATGCACTACCATGCCTGGGCATCCCTCACCTCCTTTTTAAAGAGAGTGAATTCATGACCAGGAAGACATTTTTGATGCCTTCATGGTGGCAGTAGCTTGCAGTTAGGGCTTGCTCACATGTGGGTGGATGAGGACGCTGAGAACAGAGAATGCTGAGGTTCAGCTGTTTTTTCCCCTTTCCCCGTTTATATAGTCTGAGATGCCAGTCCGTGGGATGGTTCCATCTGTGTTCAGGGTGCATCTTCTGTCTTCAGTTAAACTTCTGGAACAACCTCATCAATGCTTCCAGAGGTGTATCTCCTAGGTGATTCCAAATCCAGTCGAGGTAACAATAAAAATGAACCATCACAGTGGTGTAGAGCAGTCACTCAGTTTGTGGTGCTTTTGATCCTGAGAAGTAAATATGAAATTTAATTAACCCTCCTTGATTGACAGCTTGTCTTTATTGGGATTTTTTTTTTTTTTTGCCTTTTCTTCCTATTTTAGTGAAAAAGAAACTCATTTAATCTGCTTGTGCTCTATAATCTATTTTCTTGCTTTAGTTCTGCATTCAGATAATTCTAAAGTGGAAAAACAGTATAGAGGCATGCCTGTGATCACAGAAAACTTGTAGGATATAGGAATAAACTTACACTTCTTTCTGAACATATGTTACTTTTACTATGAAAGCTACAGCTCAGAGCTTCACTTGAACTCCTTTTTTAAGTAAATATTCTCGCATCTTTCTGGTCTAAACAAACCAAAACCAGTTTATTGGTTTCTGTGATGCATTACTGTCAGTGTAGCAACTTGAAACAATACTAGTTTTTTAACTTAAAGTTTGAAGGCCAGAGGTTAAAAAATGTTCTGCAGGGTTGTATACCTTCTGGAATCTATAGCAGAAGAATGTATTTTTCTTTGCCTTTTTTTAAAATTTTTATTTCTGTATGTGTATGAATGTACTGTCTGCATGCAGGTTTGTGCACCCGTGTCGTGCAATGCCGCAGAGGTCAGAAGAGGGTGTCGGATTCCTCTGGAACTGGAGTTCTCCTGGAATTGGAGTTTCAGAGGGATCTTGGCCACCATGTGGGTGCTGGGGATCGAACCCGGGTCCTCTGTAAGAGCGGTCGGCAGAGGCAGGCGGATCTTTGTGAGTTCAAGGCCAGCCTGGTGTACAGAGTGAGTTCCAGGACAGCTGGGGCTACAGGGAGACCCTGTCTCAAAAAAAAAAAAAAAAAAAAAAAAAAAAAAAAAGAGCGGTCAGCGCTCTTAACCGCTAGGCCATTTCTCCAGCCCTATTCTTTGCCTTTTCTAGCCTCAGGAGATAACCTGCAATCTTTGCTTGTCTCATGTTCCCTTTCTCTTTCTTCAAAGTGAATAACATAACCAGTTATAACAGTATGCCACATCCTTTTTATATGACATGTGTGACTACATTGGTGTCTACTTTGGTAGCCCAAGGCAAGCTACCTGCTTCAAAATCATCACATACACAAAAGTTCTTTCATGTAAAGTAAGGTATACACAGGAAGAGATTACGTTGTGGGCATCTTCAGAAAGCCATTTTCTTTCTACCATACTTAGTGACTCTCTGTCCTGCCAGTACTTTCCTCCCTTTCCTTTCCCCCTAGGATTCCCAGTTCACGGAGCATTATGGCACTGTCCCTATATCTTCACTTGCTTTTCATAACTTTCTACATAAAAGATATCTTCCCTGACCCTTGAATTGAAGTGTTCTTGGCTCTACCAGTTGCTGCCTGGCAATGAAGTGCAATTGGTTCTTTTTGATCCTTTAATGGCCTTTTAGCATCATTGGATACTTACTGCCCCTCATGCGGTTCTCAGAGCTCTTCCTCGTCCTCCTGTCTGCCTCCTTTTCCCTCTCAATTTGCTGCTTTTCTTCCTCTGTCTCCTAAGGCTTCTCTAGGGTTCTGTCTTCACTTCTCTTTTCTACTCCACGTCCTCCCAGTGTGATCTAACTGCTCTGTTAGCATTTCAGCTATCTGAACATGTTCCTTCTACAGTCCCATCTTCCACAGAATTCTCAGTCTTAACAATCACAGTTGAGCTTGTGCTGCTCGCATTTCCATGCCATAGGTTCCTATTGTTTGACGAGTATGTCCTGTTAGTGTATTTCTTCAGTCTGCCTACTCTCTAAATCAGAAGCCAAGAATATTTCTGAATAGCTATTTATGCTTTGTTCTCCTGTATTACTAGTCCTTGGGCTCTACCTATTTAATATATTTTTCATATATCTGTGAGGTTCTTTCAGAGACCCCCTAATGAAGCCTGAAACTATGGGTATTAACACACCCTGTTTTTTCCTACACAGCTGTATTATGGGTAAGATTTAACATATAGATTAGGCACAGTGAGACATTAACAATTATTAACTATCAATACAGTGGACCAATTATAGCAATATATTATAAAAATATGGCCAGTATTGATCTTATACTTGGAGATATTAGTTAGTAAAATGAGGGTGACTTGAACCTAAGCACTCAGGTAACTGACAAGATTACCAGTTGACTAACAAATGCATAGAATAGACAGCATGGATATGCTGAACAAATGGATAATTCAGTTCATATGATTCACACCCAGTCAGGGCAGAGGGACGCTACAGGATTTCATTTTAGAAGGTTACACAATAGAAAACTTAGGAATTTATTGTAGAACTTTTTAGGAATTTTGGACCACACTTAGTTCCATGCTGTGATTTGGTTGAGTGCCCCTCTGATGTCCCCCTGTTAAAGGTTTCATCACCAGAATGGTGCTTTGAGAGGTGGTAGCACTTTTAGGAGGTGGGGCTGAGTAAAAGGAGGCTCAGTTACTAGGGGTGTGACCTCAAAAACATTGTGGGACCCAAGCCTCTTCTAGCTTATAATGTAAAATGCTTTTAGCATATCTACCACCTGCTGCTAGTTGTCTTTCTGTAATAAGGACTTAGAGGCTGCTTTTGCTACAAAGCAGGACTCTGTATTTGGCCCTGCAGATAACCAGTGGGAAACTAAAAATGGGAGAAAAGCTTGGCATTTCTGCCTTCATTTTGTGTCTGTCAGATTCTTTACTTTCAAAGTTTGAGTCAGACTCCTGTTCATTAGGACAGGAAAAAGACAGACGAGTTAGAAGAATGAATGCATTCGTTTTATCTCTAGTCACTTCTCCCAGAGGTCACCAGCATTTGAAACATGTTTCTCTACCATCTTGATTTCCAGCATCTCCATCTGTCAAAGCTTTATTTTTCAGATGTTTTATTGAGGTGCAGATAACACACTGAGAGTGTGGATTCCTGCTTCTGTCTATCAGTGGTGTGTCCAGTGAGGCAGCCTGTCATGATGAGTGTGGATCCATGCTTCTGTCTATCAGTGGTGTGTCCAGTGAGGCAGACTATCATGATGAGTGTGGATCCCTGCTTCTGTCTATCAGTGGTGTGTCCAGTGAGGCAGACTGTCATGAGTGTGGATCCCTGCTTCTGACTATCAGTGGTGTGTCCAGTGAGGCAGACTGTCATGATGAGTGTGGATCCCTGCTTCTGTCTATCAGTGGTGTGTCCAGTGAGGCAGACTGTCATGATGAGTGTCATTTCTGCTCTAATTTTTCCATGGAATAGCTTTTTATAACCACATTTTTCTCTATATAAACAAGTAAATCTAGACCATTTATAGAAGTTGCTGAGTTCTTTATTTCCTAATTAAGCTTTACATACAGATTAGAGAGGATTATCTGATGTGCTGCTCTCTGCTGAACTAGAATGTCTTACCTTCTGTTTATCCCTCAAGTTCTTCTGTATGCTTAGTAAGAACGGTAAAATTTTGGATAAAAAGCACCTGAGACATTTATATATGTACTTACACTAAAATTTAGAACTTGCCCTTTGTAGTTTGTGTTAGGTCAGAGGTCTGGGATAAAGGTCAAGATGGCTTGGACTGGGAGGTCCCAGCTCTTCTCTTCCAGCCAGGACCCCAAGTTTGCAAAAGCGTGGGAAGAAAGCCTATTATGCAAAGCATTGGAGGAAGCCAACATCTGATTCTGGATTCTAAAGAGACCACCGGATCTGAGTTTCACCTTCAGGGCTTTCACCTGGCCTAATTGGCCAGATTCCAACACATCACTGTCTCCCCTCCCTTGCCCTTTAGAGATCCATAGTCCACCCCGTCCACCTCATAGTCCACCCCGGAGGATTCTCCTTTCGCTCCCTATGGGCCATCTCAGGAGAGCACATTTTCCCTTGGAATAAAGCTTGCCTTTGTTTGCTTTTAATTTGGACTGATTCGGCCTTTCTCTTGGCATTGGGAACCTAACAATTTGAAACACTTTAATATTTTTGTGTGTCACAATTTCCTTTCAGTGTTTCTAATAAATATTCTATGATAAGCATAATATTTTTGCAGTTAGATAACTTTTATGAAATTATTTCAGGTTGAGTCGTATCTTTATAAGCTGACAGATGAGGAAGTTTAGACTTGGAGGTGTTCAAAATATTGCAATAATGCCATTCACAAACATGAAAAATTTAACTATTTTATTTAAAAATATTTGTAACTTATTATTTATTCTTTGAAAGTTTTCACATACATAAAATGACTCTTGATCATATGCACTCTCAACTACAACTCCTTCCCCTAGGTTTGCCAACATGTCTTCTTCCCACTTTCATGCCCTGCTCTTTTATAAAAACAACCTACAATGTTAGTGCTGCCTGTGTGAGCATGGGCAGCCTGGCTATCAGTGGGTGACACCCTTGAAGAAAACTGCCTGCCCTCATCTAGCTGCCGCCAACTGCCAGTGGCTCCGTTACTAAGAGTGGGGCCTCGTGACCCCATCCATTGACTGGCTTGATCTTATGCAGGTAACCGTAGCTGCTGTGAGTTCACAAGGGCAATGGCCATGTCCTGTCCAGAAGACAGCACTTCAGAGCCCTCTTCCCCACCCTCCTGCTCTTATGTTCTTTCTGGCCCCTCTTACAAGATGTTCCCCGAGACTTCTGGGGGCTGATGTAGATGACCCATTTAAGGCCGAGCATTCAGCAGTCACTCTCAACACTTCGATTAGTCTGCATTTACCATTGCCCACTGCAAAAAGCTTTGCTGACAAAAGGTGGCAAAACTTAAAAATATTTTCTATATTGAATATTCTCCGTTATTATTTCTGACATGTTAATTTCTGTACACATTAGATAAAAAGGAACTCTGAGGTAAGATGCCCTCATATACTAAATTTGGGAGAGTTAGCCACTCATTGACTTGAGTAACATTAGTCATTATTAGCACCTGGACCAAAAAGTCTTTGCCTGCTGAGGAACATAGCCAAAGTAGTATAAAACAGATCTTTGGTCTCTTAATTTCTACCTTTCATTTCTTTCCTAAGAATTTTAGTCTTTCTTTCCTAGGAATTATTTAGTTTTAAGATATTATTTCCTTAACTACATGAGCATGTAAGCTTTTCCAGAAAATTGCAGCCAATTGGATATAGGATACATGATTTGAAATACATTCTCATATTGATGGAAAGATTTGTATGAATTAACTTCATTGGAGTACTTTCTTAATTTTAGATTATATATATTAACTTTCCTCAATAAAGAGAGGAATCTGTACGAGGGGAATTAATATGTTTCTTGATTTAGTGACACTTTGACATTGGGAAGACAAGTTCTAGTGAAGGAGACGGTATGCAAGACTTCCTGGGGTGGTCATGAGGGCCAGGAGGAGTCCTGGCCATTGTCAGTCTCTAGGGAATGGGTGGCAGGGGGAACTGCCATGTTTCAACTTGGTTCCGTATTTTTAAGCAGAAGATGGCATGGTTATAATTTTTTAAAATAAGCGTGGTTAGGCTTTCTCACCAATATGCAGTTTATAGCTTTAGTGTGTTTATTACTGGGTAGTCTTCCCTCTTTTAGACATAGAAACTCAGTTGTGATTATGGTAGGCAAAGGAGTGGTGAAGATTACTAGGTTATCTTTGTCGTAAAGGAGCTTTACTCCTTAGGTACTTGATGTGTAAATGTATATTAAAGTGAGTAAATATTAAGATAACCAGTAGTTCATGTTCTATAAAATAGTATTTATTATTGTTTTGGTAAACCACTATATTTAAAGTTCCCTTAGAAAGTACTGTGGACTAGCTTTTTATTAGTACTGAATCATCTGTACCTGCCTTGTCCACAGGAACAGTGTGAGGAAAAATGATAGAGTAAAACACCTTTGAACTGTCAAGACATGCTATTAAAATTCAAAGAGTTAGTCATTGCAGGGTTGGGAAGAGTGGAAAACATTTAATTCTGAGGTATTTAATTTGAGTTACTTCACAAGATTTCCTTTTTATCTTATCATTCTTACTTCTGGTAAAGTCTCACTATGTAGCGTAGGCTGGCCTTCAGTGTGAACCTCCTGCCTCAGTCTCCCCAATGCTGGGATTATAAATGTGGATTACTACTCCTGATGACCCACTGAGATACTTTTATTTTACGGAATTACACAAAATTTGAAATACTTTATCTCTTAATCCTCTGGTAATAGTCCCATACATGCCATCTTTTTGTTCTCAGGTGGTTGTTGTTTTGTTTTTTTTAATCACAACTTGAACGTTTTCTCACCTCTCTTGTTTCCTGGCTCTTCTTCTGAGCAGTTCCTGGACAGTTATGATGATGGTTTTAGCTGTCACTTAAAACATCTGGTATAGCTCCGTCATTCAGCTTCAGACTTAAAGTGAGAACCAGCACCCCTGTCAGCATGTCTGCAACTGACCTCCTTAATCTTTGTCCACAGTCTGGTCCTGGTCTGTGTCTCTGGGCTCATTTTATAGATGCCTTGTCTTGAACTTTCTGGTCTCATAGTGTAGACTCCTTGTCTGGAACTTGAAGATGTGTTGGAGTAGCTTCTGATTGAGCACTTAACTGTGAGTCACAGGCATTGTGCACATTTTTTGCATTGTCTAATTTAATTTTCACCTCCTTCATTTGAAGTGTGTATTGCTGTATTTTACAGATATTATTTTGGGAAGTTACTATTTCCTAGGTCATATAGTTTAGAAATTGCAAATTTAGGATATCTGAGTACCTAGAACCCCTATATAGACATACTGTAAATATTTTCAAAAAATTTATTTTATGTATATTAGTATTTTGGCATTATGTATATGTGTATACTGTGTGGATACTCATGGAGGCCTGAAGAGAGCATTGCAACCCATGGAACTGGAGTTATAGATGACAGTGAATGTCCATATTGGTGCTGGGAACCAAACTCGGGACTTCTGCAAGAGCAACAAGTGCTTTTAACTGCTGAGCCATCTGTACAGACCTATCATACTGTAAATTTTATACCACAGGGCTTTTCCATCTCAGCCTTTGTAATTTGGTATATAATCAGATTAAAGAATAATTTCATAGGAACGATCACTTTTTTTTTTTTTGTCTTTTCGAGACAGGGTCTCCCTGTAGCCCCAGCTGTCCTAGAACTCACTCTGTAGACCAGGCTGGCCTTGAACTCACAAAGATCTGCCTGCCTCTGCCTCCCGAGTGCTAGGATTAAAGGTGTGCGCCACCACGGCAGGGTCACTTTCAACTCATGGTGAAATCACATCATTTACCATTGATAACAGGTAGACATCAACTTCCCTTTTATAAAATATTTATATTTTGATGTGTATGAGTGTATTACCTTAATGTAAGTGCTTCCATGTCATACAATGCCTGTGGAGGTCAGAAGGTGTTAGATCACCTAGGACTGGAGTTGTGGATGGTTGTTCACCTCCATGTAGGTGCTGGGAACCAAACCCTGGTCCTCTGCAAGAGCAACTAGTGCTGTTAACTACTGAGCCATCTTCCAGCACCCAACTTCCCTTTTGATTTAGTGTGCACTTGTACAACTGGTCATAGTTTTTCTTTTGTTAGAGTTGCTGAACTGAGTTGTACTCTTAAACAAAAATGATTTATTTTTTTAAATTTTGAGACAGAGTCTTCCTGTAGCCCCAGCTGGCCTGGAAGTTGCTATGTGGACCAGGCTGACCTTGTCAATCTCACCAGCTTTGCCTCCTGAGTGCTAGGATTAAAGGAGTGTACCACTATGCCCAGCATAAAAAATTATTTATTGCTGTCGTATATATGTGTGTGCATTACTTGTGTGAAGCTGTTCATGTCACGGCACATGTGAAGGGTCAGAGGACAACTTTGTGGAGTCATTTCTCCTTCCACTTTACACGGGTTTCAGTAATGCAGGGAGAGAGAGCGTCCCCTAGAGGGTTCTTAATCTTATGAGGTCATAAAAGAATGGACCCAAATAGAAGCTTTAGGACAATTTTATTAGAATTTAAAGAAAAATCTCCAGAGCAGGAAAGCAGGGTATCTCTGCAGCTGCCTTGAGGAAGAGAATGGTGGTGGTGTGTGTGTGGGGGTGGGGGTGTAGGGCAAGCCATGAAGCCTGCAGGTTTGGAGCCTGCATGGAGGTCAGACAGGACACTTTAGAGGAAAAGTGAAGAGCTAGGAGAAACCATGGTAGCCCAGAGTGTTAGAGAAAGCATGGGGGCTGGAGAGATGGCTCAGCGGATCAGAGCACCAACTGCTCTTGCAGAGGACCTGGGTTCGATTCCCAGCACCCACATGGTGGCTAAGAACCGTCTTTAGCTCCAGTTTTGGGGGAATCCGACACCCTCTTCTGACCTCTGCGGCCTTGCATGACACGGGTGCACCAACCTACATGCAGACAGTACACTCATACACATAAAAAATAACAACAAAAAAGAAAGCATGTTTAGCTAAGGGATGTGAAGAAGAAAAGGAGAG
The DNA here is from genome assembly GCA_009823505.1 of Rhizomys pruinosus. NCBI lineage: Eukaryota > Metazoa > Chordata > Mammalia > Rodentia > Spalacidae > Rhizomys > Rhizomys pruinosus. The sequence goes on from VZQC01007615.1 coordinate 548,045, forward strand.
GTGAAAAGCGGGCAGATTTACAAAGAACCAGGAATACTGCAGGAGGCAGGATTCCAGGCGGAAAAGTTTACTGTCTCGTTAACCCACTAGATATTCCACCTGTCTATTTAGCATGAACTGCTTTCCTAGGAATGGTTATCCTGTGACCAGGTGATTGACCAGTGAAACTGGGAAAGGTGAGTCTTCCAGCAGATAGACTAGAGATTATATAGTCTTGACTCTTATGGGGCTTTCTGCAGCTCTAATACCAGGAATAATACTGAGGGTTTTTACAGACGTCTTGCTGGCCTTTATTCTTTCTTGTTCCTCCTGTTTTGCCTGCATGAATCTTAAGTGCATCCATGTCCTGTGATGCCAGAGGAGGCTAGAAGAGGGTGTTGGATACCCTGGAAGTAGACTAACAGTTGTCATCTTCCATGTGGGTGCTGAGAACTGAACCCAGCAAGTGTTCTTAACTGCTGAGTCATCTTTCTAGCCCCTCTTTATTATTTTTTAATACTGACCTTTTTATTTATCTTTTATTCTGAGATGTACTCTCTAATACTAGGTTTTATTAACTACGAGACAGGATGTCTTCTCATGTGTTACCAGGGATTGTAGAATAAGGTATTACAGAATCCCTCGACGTCCTCCTGCATTCACCCTCTCCTTGTTTAGTAAAGTTTACTTTGACAGACTAGCTCAGGAGAAACATTAGCTAAGAAGATTCCTTGACCTTTGCTGTCTCTAGGCTCAGCAAAGTCCCCCTTGCTCTGTTCTTTACTTCTTTCTCAGCCCCACCCACTCATCTTTTTTGAGCTAATCATTTAATTTCATTATTCAGTTTTCATTCTTTATGACAGTAAAGACACATATGTCAGGCTCAAATGATTAAACTGGCAGGAAAGTAAAGTATCTGATTTAAATTACATTACTCAGAATATATTAAGAACATAAGTAATAGTAGCATTTGGAGACTAGCAGAGGAATTAGATGAACATTTTAAGCTGTCCCAGTGTTACTTTAGCATAGAAATCATGTCTGGGCATTTTGGATCCATAATGCCTAATGTGTTTTTATTAGACTCTTGTCTGAATAAATGACAACATGACTGATCTTATTGCAAGTGTCAGTTTTTCTAGACTATGTAGACCCAAGAGCACTGTAGTATACTGTCTCTTTCTATTTGAAAAGCTATGTATTTGGTCAATGATCATAAGGCTAAAGGACAATATTTCATTTCCCTGTTGACATGTACCACCACAGCCACACTGCTCCCAGTGACAGTTGACTCTGCCTTAAAAAGCTGTAGTAACACACACATTTTAATATGTGTTAAGTAGGCTATGCATCCTTATTACTTTAAAGGATTGCATAGGGGGGCTGGATAGATCGCTCAGCGGTTAAGAGCACTGACTGATCTTGCAGTGGACCTGGGTTTGATTCTCAGCACCCACATGGTGGCTAAGAACCATCTTTAACTCCAGTTCTAGGGGAATCTGACACCCTCTTCTGACCTCCACAGCATTGCATGACATGTTTGCACCTACTTACATGAAGACAGTACACTTATACACATAAAATAATAAAAAAAATTAAATTAATAAAGGGTTGCATAGAATTTTGAGTTTTAAATAGGTGTTAACTGTTAAACTCATTCTAAGAGTATAAATTGTTATATATTGCAGTAATTCTGGCTGTGATTTTTACTTGTACTAACCATGTTTATTCAGTATGTCTTTGCTTCTACTATTTAATCATAGCCTCTTTTCAATATGTGGAATAATTTTACAAATTATAAACATAGTCTAAGTAAATGTAGAAATTCGGAGAGAATTATTTTGTGCCAGTCTCAGTATTAGAATTTGTCCAAAATGATTTTGTTCTTTGTAGGCTATTTTGGCTTGTTTGATCCAAATAGTTTTGTTTGTTTTTTTTTTTACTTTTTAGAGTAATTTTTAAAGTAAAAGATTGGGGCTGGAGAGATGGCCTAGCGGTTAAGAGCGACGACCGCTCTTACAGAGGACCTGGGTTCGATCCCCAGCACCCACATGGAGGCCGAGAACCGTCTGAAACTCCAATTCCAGGAGAACTCCATTTCCAGGGGAATCCGAGACCCTCTTCTGACCTCCGCGGCATTGCACGACACGGGTGCACAGACCTGCATGCAGACAGTACATTCATACACATACAGAAATAAATAAAATTAAAAAAAAAATTAAAAGATAATATGTTTTGGTTGTTTTAAAAGCAGAGGGCTGTAGTGATGGCTCAGGAGTTAAGATCACTGGCTGTTCTTGTGGAAGACCTGGGTTCAAATCCCAGCACCCACATGGTGGCTGACAACCATCTATAACTCTAGTTCCAGGGGACCTGACACCCACTTTTGTCCTTTGCAGGCACTGCATGACACAGGTGAACTTTTACACATGCAGGCATAACACTCATACACATAAAAATAAATTAAAACTTTTTTTTTTTTGGTCTTTTTGAGACGGGGTCTCCATGTAGCCCCAGCTAACCTGGAACTCACTCTGTAGACCAGGCTGGCCTTGAACTCACAAAGATCCGCCTGCTTCTGCCTCCCAAGTGCTAGGATCAAAGGCGTGTGCCACCATGCCCCGCTGCCTAAAACTTTATTTTAAGTATTCAGGAGTGTGATAGTTAGTGTTAATTGACAACTTAATAGAATCTAGAATCACATAAGAGATGAGTCTCTGAGCATGCTTGAAGAGGAATATCTTGTTTGCATTAATTGAAAAAAATGTATTAGTGAATGAATTAGTCAAGTTTCATAGCTGTGGCTAGATACTTACAAAGCAGCTTAAGAGAGAAATAGTTTATTTTGGTTTAGGGGGCTCTATCCAGATGCTCGGTCCCATACACTTAAACAGAAATGGCTGTGTTGGTCCTGAAGGACAGATCTTAACATACTGATGGACCAGAAAGCAGAGAATTTAAGTCTGGAAGTGGCCAGGCATAATGTGCCCTCAAAGACTCACCCTTGTAATCTGTATCCTCAGGTTAGACCCTACCTCTCAGAGTTTCCAGAACCTTCCCCAAGTAATTGCACCACCTGGAGACCAAGCATTCAAACCATGAGCCTGTGTGTGTGGGGGGGGGGGGCATGGGGGGAATTTTGTTTTGGCTTATGAGGGTGTGTGTCTGTGTGTGTCAGAGAGAGAGAGAGAGAGAGAGAGAGAGAGAGAGAGAGAGAGAGAGAGAGAGAGAGAATAAATTCTTCAATGACAAAGCGAGAGAGAGAGAGAGAGAGAGAGAGAGAGAGAGAGACAGAGACAGAGACAGAGACAGAGACAGAGACAGAGAGAATAATTTCTCCCATGCCTATTTTCTTGCTAGGCTCTGAGGTGTATGAGCCCCGAGAATTCTCAACATTTGTTTGCGTGTATAACGGGCATGTAGTATTTAGAATAAATGATGCGACAAGCAGAAAACTTGGTTTGTTTTCCTCCAGCACTTAGGTAGGTTCATCGTAGTTTTTAAGCACTGTAGGTATTGAAATGCATTAGCCATAAAGAATAATTGAGTTGCTTTAATAGTAAGAAACATTATTTTACTCTGATTGGCCACATAACTAGTAACTTGAGTTACTTAAAATAGTTAAGGTGTTACATTATTCATTTCTTTCTGGATAATTACCTACTATATTTTGTTTAGGAAATTATACTTACCTTGTTCTTAAATATTTAAGTGTCTTATTTTAATTCATCCCCAGATGGCTAGGAACTCACTATTTAGACAGGGCTGGCCTCAGTCTCACAGGGATTGGCCTGTCTCTACCTCCTGAGTGCTAGGATGAAAAACATGTACCATCTCATTTGACTTGATACTTAATTTTTTTATTTTTAAATTTATTTATTTATACATATATTTTTTATCAAATCTAGACCCATGTCCCTCCCATCCCCCCAACCCTCCAGAGCTCATGCATTCTGCCAAACATGCTATTCATCTCTTTCTCAGTCTTTCTCAATATTCTCCATGGGGAAGTTGACTGTTTTGAGCAGAAGATACTTAATTCTTATTCTGTTAATTATTCAACTCATGAGCTCTTCAAAAATAATATAATTGTATTCTAAATTTCTCTTGGCCTTTTAGGAAGTAATTTCATATTTTGCATAGTTAATAATGCAGGTATGAGAGACACATAGATGCTACATAGTCCCTCTTCTCCATGTGTTCCTCATCTGCTGTGGATCTTTGACATTCCTACTGACCTCACCCGCAGGTGGCTGGGTTTACGGGGCCAAGGATGCTGTTTATTGTACCATGTCAAGTTTTGCTGTGACTTCCATTTTTTTGGCATGATGGGGTGAAAATTTATAAAAGGTTCTTGGATAACAAAGGAAAATAACATGCTGAATAAATTGATTCTCTCCTTGTACTTGCTGAAGCCAACAAGGGCTAGACATACTGGGCTCTTATGTGTCTCTGACCTTTTCTCAATGTGGTTTCACCACACAGGTCTCCCAGATGTGCCTTACTTCATACATGTTCTTGACCTTCTTTATGGTCTTTATACAAGCTGTGTTCTCTTGACCAGATAGGTTTGTAACTAACTCTCCCTTGAAGGCCTTGGCCCGCCTCGATCACTGTGTAAAACTGCCCTGACCTCCCACCTCCATTCTCAGTCCCCTTTATCTTTATTTATGTTAAGTCCTTTTTTTCCATACTATACTAATAACCTAACTTACCATATAATATATATTTTGCTTATTTATTATACTGTTCTCTCTTGTCCCAAGTGTAAACTTAATAAGGAAGTGGTGTGTGTGTGTGTGTGTGTGTGTTTTGTTATGGTGATATGTATGAAACACTTGCACACTTGTAGGAAACACTTGTATGAAGCCGCAGCAACAAAGCACCTCTCGCTCGTTCTTCTCAAAGCGGTTTATTCAGGCAGGCAGGTCTTGTCAGAACGGTTTATTCAAGCACATCTTTTCTCCTTCTCCAAGCTTCTCCCTCTAAGCCTTCTCCTTCCTCAGGCAAGCAAGCTTCTCTCTCAGACTAGAAAGGAGAGAGAGTGTCTGTCTATCTAGAAAGTCCCTCTATTTATCCACCTTCCCAGCCCAGGTTGCGTGGCCTTAGTCTATTGGTATCATCTGGCCTGATCTTGTATACAGGGTGCACCTGCACAGCTCAAACGGTGAGTGTGGCTTTACTTTGAGGTAGGAGGGAATCAGGTGTTAATCGTAAGACTCAAGTGTTAGTCATAAAACTTTGCTAAAGTCTTGGGTGCCTTCTTAGGACTGTCGCCACACCTGCTCTCCACAGTGATAGTTGCTTTAATAAGTATGTTTATCTTAAATATCTAAAAACCCATGTCTATTGTGTAGAACCATGTCAGAGGCTTTCTATAATCACAGTGATTATTTGATGAATGGCACAGTTTGTTTTTTCCAAGCCAGTTTTTCTTTCTTAGTCTGTGACCTCTGACCTCTTCCTGTAATGTCTGACATCCTCACCTCTATTCTTTCTGTTTTTTTTTTTTTTGGTCTTTTCGAGACAGGGTCTCCCTGTAGCCCCAGCTGTCCTGCAACTCGTTCTGTAGACCAGGCTGGCCTTGAATTTACAAAGATCTGCCTGCCTCTGCCTCCCAAGTGCTAGGATTAAAGGCGGGCGCCACCACACCTGGCTTATTCTTTGTTTTTATGTGAACTCTAAATACATCTAGAATTTGAGAAGAAAATGAGAAAAGCCCAGATCTAAGAGACCTAGACCTAGAAAATTTAAAGAACACCCTTAACTGTCATCTGAATTCTGTTTTTTTGTTTTTGGTAGTGGTGATGGTGGTGGGTGGTGGGGGTTGTTTTGGTATTTTTGAGACTTTAGTCCAGGCTGGCCTTGAACTCACAGAAATTCGCCTGCCTGTGCTCCCTAGTGCTGGGATTAAAGGGGATTGCCACCATGCCTGGCTCTGAATTCTGTTTTTTTTTTTTTTTTCTGAATTCTGTTTTAACCTTCTTTTGGATCATTGCCAATGAGAAATTGGTATATTTGTACTAGTAATGCAAGTACTACCTGGGTTCCTGTTGGTTTGCTCAGAATTCCTGAGTAGATGGTTTTAGTGTTGGCCAACCTGGGTGCCCAGTGCATGTGGGCTGAAGCTTATAGCTCTAAGTCTGTAGAACTAGGGATTTAGGGCTCCAGGCTTGAAAGGCCAGATACTTCTGGTCTTAGGTGCTCAGAGTGTAGGGTATCCCTGGGCTGCTTGCTAGTGGCTTATCACTCAGCAGCTAGTGTAATCCTCAGCTCTTAGCAGCAGGTGGCAGTAGTCAGTCACAGCACTGACGCCTTGTGTATGAGACATTAAATTCCTAACTGGCTATTGTAACTTTGGTTTTGGAACCGTTGCCTTTTTAATGACAGGAGTTATAGCTTTGAACATTGGTATCTTTAGCCCTTAGGGCTTTGGCAGCTCCCTGGAACTCTTGGAGAAACTGAAGCCCATAGTCTCTATCTTTGCTTCCACGGTCCTCTGCCACTGCTACCATTGAGACTTCTGTTGCTGCCACTGAGGTAGTGGCTGCTGTAACTCCACAGGCTCCACTTCAGGTTACCAGCTTGGCCTGTGCTACTTTGAAAATAAAAATTAGACGAAGAAAATGCCATTTGGAAAAAGCTTTTGATTAACAGCCCCCTCCCCCACCTCAGTTGAATCAGGAAGTGAGCCAAGTAGCCTAGCCCTATAGCCAGAAACAGGGTGTGGCATGAGTGTACAATGGACAGCACAAAAGCACAGCTTTCGTTCTACCATCCCAGGTCCTACATTATGGACTTGTCATTGACCTTATCAAAGGAATAATCACAAGTCTGGTGCATCAATTACTGGCCCCCTGCTGAGTTACTGAGGCTGTGCTCCCCTTCCCATCCTATCCTAAGGGTCACGGTCATTTAAACTACACTGAAATTTGTGTACCAGGGATGCCTTCTAAGGCCAGTGTAGGTTGTCTGAAGTATGTGTATTTGCACATACATGATATCCTACAATAAAAACTGAAAAAAATGTAAAACTGATATCATCAGCCTAGTGCAGTAGTATTTAACATCACTTGTGTTTAACATCAATAGTGCTTGACTCCTGTATTAGTGCTGTCCAGTTTTATTTATTTTTTGAGACAAGGTCTCCCTATAACCCCAGCTGGCCTGGAACTCACTCTGTAGACCAGGCTGGCCTTGAACTCACAGAGATCCGCCTGCCTCTGCCTCCAGAGTGCTAGGATTAAAGCCACGCACCACCACGCCCAGCTTAAAGATGGTTCTTAGCCCCCATGTGGGTGCTGGGAATTGAACCTGGGTCCTTTGTAAGAGCAGTCGGTGCTCTTAACTGTTGAGCCACCTCTCCAGCCCCTGTCCAGAGTTTTAAACCCCTTTGATCTGACTGTGGTCCTAGCATGGTGGTGGGGCTACACTATACTTCTCTCTCCATGTTTCACAACAATTTTCATTCCCAGATCCATGATGCTGATGATTTGTTTAACTTTTTATACTGTGCAGAGTTCACCCTGTAACAGGAATGAGCTTTAGGGGAGACTGAGTCAGCCGTTTAGTAGAATTAGTATATACCTTTCTCAGGTTTAAGAGACTCCTAGGTGTTAAGAATTAGGATTTATGCCAGCCTGGTGACTGATGGTGACTGATTAATCATTGGACCTTTGATAAATTATTTAACTTTTATGAGCTTATATTTCTTCAGATGTAAAGCTAAACTAGATTTTTGTTGTTGTTTTTAACTCTGTGGTTGTGGAATCAACAGAAATATTTAAAGTATAATTTTGTAGTCATGGTTGTACCAATTACAGCACAGCTTCCAGCTCCACCAGTCACAGGCCTTTCTTGTGGACCTGTCACATGCATTGTTCTTATATGAAGAGTAATTCCAAGTCCCACATGGCACCAATCACTGTGATTATAGAAAGCCTCTCTTAAAATGTTTCTGCTTCAAGCTGGGCCTGGTGGTGTGGGCGTGTGGAGGACACAGGTGGATCTCTAAAATTTAGGGCACCCTGGCCTACACAGCGAATTCTAAGCCTGCCCTGTCTCAAGAAAGAAAAAAAAAGCCAAAACACTTCAGTTAATAACCATGTCATATCACATCATGTTGTATTTAACATTTATGTTTGGTAATGTGCTCTGTATGTAAAGCAGAGTTGAGGCTAGCACCTAGCTAGTATTCTTTCTTTGTATGCTTCATAAGAGAGAAGTATGTAATAGGATTAGTGATGTGTAGTAACCAATAACTCAGGGTTATACATTATTTCTCTACGTACCTTTTCTTCTTTTCTTTATTTTTTTAATCTTGTACCTTATGCCTATATATATATATATATATATATATATATAATTTTTGGTTAGAGAACAAGAAGATGACAACTTAGTATCAGCATACATTCTACTTTTGAATTTATACTTTATTCCATATCCTGTTTCCTAGCATCCAGCAGATTGGCTAGTATGTTGTATGAATGAATATTGTTAAATGTTGCATGAATGAATAAATTTGCTTGGGTTTTTTCTTTGATAATTAACAAAGTGATTTTAATTTTTTATTATTTTAAGAAAGGTGACTCTTGTGATGGTGGGACTTGACAATGCTGGTAAAACAGCCACGGCAAAGGGAATCCAAGGAGGTAAGTGCAAGTATTTGTATGCTTTCTGAACCCTTAATTTTTTTTGAATCACTCATTTATTTATGTCAGTTGCTTTTGCTTCTTAATGGGGCACAGAGTGTGTACTCCTGTGCTTTGTACTGTTAATAACCTTGTGCCTGTGCTGGCTTCCTGCTACCAGCCTTCTAGCATGTTTCTGCAGAGTCTTCTTGAGGTCCTTGATCAGCTTAAGGGATTGTATCTATGTTTGAGACAACAGGAAGGAAAAGAAGAGGAGAAAGGATATGCCCTTGTCTTTATGACACCCATCTTCTACTTAGCTTTGTTTGGCCAGAGTGTAGTTACATAGCTATCTCTAGATGCTGTAGAAGAGGACAAGCACACATACTAAATATTCAGAGGGCATTGTTTCTTATTTATTAGCACCTTACAAAACTTACTGCTGGTGGAAGCTACTTTGTTACCACAAATTCTGAAATGAAGTATTGGATAGTTACCACAAATTCTGAAATGAAGTATTGGATTGCAGTTATGTCCCTGTAGTCTTCTAAAGTCTTTCTGCTATTTCTAGCATGTATCCTTGTGGAGCACTCACTGTCATTATCTAAACTAGGGACCAGCAAACATTTATATAAAGAGATGGTGAGTATTTTAGGCCTTGGGGCCATCCAATGATGGCCCCAACTTGCCCAACTATAAAACTCTGATGCTGTAGTGTGAAAGCAGCTATAACAGTAAGCATATGTGCATGGCCATACTTTAAAGCACTAAGACTTGAATTTCATGTGATTTCCACATGTAATGGCATATTCTGCTTTAAGTTCTTAGTCATTTAAAAATGCAGAACACTTTCTTAATTCATGGGCCATGTACAAACATTAGGTAAGGTGGACTTGACCTGAATATTATGATATCTGATAATAAACTTCCCTTCTGTTCCTTCCAGACCTTATAATCAAGAAAGCACACATCTGAAGATGTGCTAATCAGATCATTTAATTTGTTGTGTGTGCTTAGTGCATCTTCTTTCTTTTAGGCCCTTTCTTTTCTCTGTTCTATCTGGGTCTGGAAAGTACTGTGGGTCTTACATAGACTAAAAATCAAAGCTGCCTTGCAGTTTGATTTCTTTCTTTTTTTTTAATCTCTTATGTTTGTTTTGTTTGTTTGCTTGTTTGTTTGTCTTTTCAAGACAGGGTTTCCTTGTAGCCACCCCAGCTTGTCCTGGAACTTGCTCTGTAGACCAGGCTGGCCTTGAACTCACAAAGATCCACCTGCCTCTGCCTCCCAAGTGCTAAGATGAAAGGTGTGCGCCACCACACCCTGTCTCTTATGTATTTTATAGCCAGTTCTATACTGACTGGTAGACTGATAGCTTACCTTAAACTTTATTATTTTTTTTTTAAGATTTTACTTATATAGAAACTATTCAACCCCCCCCCAACAAATCCTCATATCTTTTTATTTTTGTTTCTGATGTTCCCACTGATATTACTAGAATGAATAGCTCCTTAACTTTAAACACTTTTTATTTTTTGAGATAGGATCTTGCAATGTAGCTCAGGCTGCCTTTTAACAGTCCCCAGCTTTGGCCTCTTAAATGCTGGAATTCCACACATGAGGTACCAAAGACTGATTTTTGCCATGTAGTCTCCTCTTTTTTAAGTTCTGTTCCCAACTGTTACTATCCTGAAAAGTATTAATAGAAATGACTCTGTCCTCTTCTGGGGTCCATTCTAACCTATACCTTTTCTAGTTGCACTTTGTTAATCTCCCCACTTCTCCAGACTAAGAGCAGTTTTTACTTATTTTGGTGTCCCAGTTATTTAAAGCATGCTCCTTGGGAATAGTAGACAGCTTTCTTTCTTTCTTTCTTTCTTTTTTTTTGATCTTTTCAAGACAGGGTCTCCCTGTAGCCCCAGCTGTCCTGGAACTCACTCCATAAACCAGGCTGGCCTTGAACTCACAAAGATCCACCTGCCTCTGCCTCCCGAGTGCTAGGATTAAAGGCGTGCACCACCATGCCCGGCCATAGACAGCTTTCTTAAAACAGCTCCATGGCATCTACTCTTTCACTTATTTTGGCTTCTGCCCATACTTCTCAGTTTTTTAAAAATTTGGCATTTGAATTCTATTGCTTCTTTTGAGATACATGTCCCTCCTTTCTATCTATATTGGCATCACTTAAATCCATGCCCAGGTGTCTTTCATCTGTCATGTCACAAATAGCTTCTTCATCTAAAAGTGTCCTCCTTGTCCTGAACTTTCCTTTTGACTGTTCATTTTCATGGCTATGAAAATGATTGCTAGTTGGACATAGAGGTTCAATTAGTATAACAGAAATACTTATTTGAAATAATAGTAATTGAACAAGATTGATGTTTTTCTTTTTTTTTTCTCACTGGTAACAGTCCAGGCAGGGGTTGTATAGAACTAGCATGGCACTCTATGATGCTGGGAGCTCATCTCTTTTTAAAAAAAAATTTTTTTATTAATTTTATTTATTTCCATATGTGTATGAATGTACTGTCTGCATGCAAGTTTGTGCACCTGTGTCGTGCAATGCCGCGGAGGTCAGAAGAGGGTGTCGGATTCCCCTGGAACTGGAGTTCTCCTGGAATTGGAGTTTCAGAGGGTTCTCGGCCGCCATGTGGGTGCAGGGGATCGAACCCAGGTCCTCTGTAAGAGCAGTCGGCGCTCTTAACCGCTAGGCCATCTCTCTAGCCCAGGAGCTCATCTCTTTCTTGCTTCCTTTGTCATCCCATCCTTGCTATCCTCCCTCTCCACATGGCCTGAGATAGTTTTCTTCAAAGTGCATTTAAGCTGGAAGGAAGTGGTAAAGGGGAAAGGCAGGTTATGATCCTTTACTTTAGGACTCTGAGCCAGAAGCTGATGTATCACTTTAGTTCATTTGCCATTGATAAGAAGCAGTGGTGTTATGGAGCCTACTCCTGCCTTCATATATTGCCTCATATCAACTAGCAACAGCCAGTTTCCTCTTTGCTGAAATCTATGTTCAGGTATATCAGTGGTAGCCAGGGTTAGATTTAATTAGCCATATGGGAGTATTTGTACTATGCAAACTGGCATACACAACATATCAGGGTTTTCTCCCTACTTCCAAGTTGTTTGTTAAATATTTACCAGCACACCACTGACTAGACTAGCAGTCTTTCATGGCTGCTAGCTGCCACTAACTCTGGCAAGCATAGTCTTTCCTAAATTACATTGATGTGTCCATATTTTTTAAAAAATCCAGAGATTTCATGCTGTCCAATAGTGTTTCCTAATAGAAACCATTATTTTGGGTACAAAATTTGTTATTTCTGTGGATTATCTCCTGGATTGTTAGATATTAATATCTTCACTATGTTATAGTCATTTGTTATATATATTTCTCAAGTAGCCCAAAATTTATGTAGGTCAGAAGATTAATCTGAGGAATCTTTGTATTTCCTGTACCTTGCACATTACTTAGCATATCCCCTAAAGCATTTAGTCATTATATATTTGAATTTTATCTTGGTCTTTTTGTGTCTTAGCACACACTTCACTGTGAGTATCAAGATTGAGGATCATGTATCCTTGATTGATCTGTAATAGTTTCCTAGTAAATGATAATGGAGTGGATGGATAAACATGTGGAAAGATCAATTTATGGACAGAGTTTTACTGTCTTAGCAGTGTTGTGGTATAGTATTGAGCTTTATGGGCTATGGGTTAAGTGCTGTGGATACAAAGACATGGTTGTACCCATTGGGAAGGTGATAGGTTGTTAAGAAAATCATCTAGAAAATAGGAAACTATGATAGAGGGTAAAATTGATAATGGAAGTAGGAAGGAATCATCAGAAAAGGATTCCTAGGGAGAAATTGTGCTTGAACATGTAGTATTGCCTTGAAACACAAATCCTAAATGTGAGTTAGGGGAGAGTAAGGTATTCTATGCCCTGGCTTCTGTAGTCCTGTTGATCTGATTTTAATAGTAAATGCTGTTGAGTGTTAAGGACTTAGACTTAGGGTCCTGACTCAAGTATAACCAAAAAACATTGAAAATGGATTTCTTTTCTTTGGTGCAGAGTCACACCGTTTAACGTAGGCTGGCCTCAAGCTCATGGTCTTCCCGCTTTACCCTCTCTGGTGGTGTGATCACAGATAAGTGCTACCTTGCCTGGATAACCTTGGAAGCATTTTTTAAGTGCCTCATACATTATAGGGAAGTGCTATGTCACTTACAAATTCAGCCCACTTTTACAAACATTTTCAATGTGAATTGCTTTATTAGGAATACAATTACCATTTTATTGCTTCCCTTACTTAGAATGTTCTCCCTTCTGTTTCTTATCTCATTGCTTTTAAGACTTTATTTGTACTCCCCTTTCTTTTCATAGCCTCTGTAGACCATCTCACCCCTTCCTTTTCATCTTCCTCTTGAATTCCCTCTCAGGCTTTTTTGTAGATATAAAAAAAAAAAAATCCAAAGAAAAAATCCGTGTTATTTCCATTAATATTTGAGCTCTGTATTTTGCACCATATTTTCTGTGAAGACAGCCACTGGGTCTTATCTTCTTGCCCCGTGTTTCCCAAAGTTCTCATCTAAATAGGCATGTGATCTCCATTTTTTTTACTCCCCCCCCACACCCCTCCCAGAGTCTCATGTAGCCATTGTACTTGCTAAGTAGCCTAGGGTGATGTTGAGCTTTTGACTGAGCCTCTTGTATGTACCTCTCTGGGTGCTGGAATTATAGGCATACATTGCAATGCTTGATTTATGCAGTGCTGTGTATCCAACTCAATGCTACATCTTCAGCCCCTACCTCCCCTTTTAAGAACGGGTGTGATCCTGTTTTGGAAAAGTCACACTGCCTCTATTAGGTCAAACCTTACCTTTTTGTCTTTCTAAGTGATGACATTAGCAGAAATGTGGCTCATAAAGGCTCTGGTAACTTTCTCAGGCTCTAAAGTGGTTTCCGCAAAGGAGGAGTGGTGGTACCTTCAAATGTCTTTCATGGTTAAAATAACTAAGCTTAGACAATGCCTTGCATATTTGTCATAGTGTTTTGTTAAATGTAGGAATTAGGCACTATAAACCAGTGTTGCTTAATAGAATTTAATAATAGAATTTCTGTAATAATAGAATTTCTTAATAATAGAATTTCTGTAGTGATGGGATTGGTCTCTACTGAGTCTTTTGACAAGGTACCGCCTTGTTTTGGCTTTTGATAATTTGAAATTTAGCTAGTATAACTGAGGAACTGAATTTTAACTTTTTAACTAATTTTTATATTATATAAAAGGGGATAGATAGATTGTTCAGTGGTTAGAGTGAACTGCTCTTGGAGAAGACCTGAATTTAGTCCCAGTACCCACATCACATTTGGCAGCTCACAACTGCCTGTAACTTCAGCTTCAGGGGATTTGATGCCTCTGGCCTCTGAGGGCACCTGTAGTTACATGAATGTATTCACAGACACACACAGACACACAGACACACACATACACACACACACACACGATATTACACATAATAAAAATAAATCTTAAAAAAATTTAAAAGCCTGTTGTGGTGTGGAGCTAGTGTCGAACCATGCAGCTCTAACTAAACAGCTTATGTGGAATAAGATTTATAGTAGATTCTAGTGATAAAGAACAGATGAGACATACATGATAGTTTAGCTTTTCTCTGTAACTAACCACTAAACCAGGAGAGTCTATAGTATTTAATAAGCTCTCACTTTTCTATTCCTTTATATTTTTATATCTTTCTGAGAAATGGCCTACTACTCATTTTCAGTAAATTAAACTCTAACCACCAGAATTGTATCCCTGGTCTGCCAGGTACCTTCAGTGGTTCCTCATTCTGTTTTCAGAATCCTCTTCACTCTGGCTTCAGCCTGTATGGACTGAAGAATTTGGCAGACATGGTCACGTATACCTGTCATCCAGACACTCAGGAACAGGTGGATCACAAGTTTGAGGCCAACACAGGCTACATAAAACCCTTGTCTCACCAGGCATGGTGACGCACGCCTTTAATCCTAGCACTTGGGAGGCAGAGGCAGGCGGATCTTTGTGAGTTCAAGGCCAGCCTGGTCTACAGAGTGAGTTCCAAGACATCTGGGGCTACAGGGAGACCCTGTCTCGAAAAGACAAAAACAAAAAACAAAAAAACAAAAAAACCCCCAAAAAAACCCTTGTTTCACAAACTCAACCCAACCCAAAGTGTTAAGAATCTGTTTCAGTTGTTGTGCTTTGTTGCTTGCTACTTGCTTGGCTTTCCGTTTCCCATACATAGGTTACTTTTGCTACCCAGCTTTCCTGTCAAACCCCATTCCCTGTATGGAGTCCTTTATTAAAGACTCTTATCATTACTGCTCCTCAGTAGTTATGATCACGTGCCCCCTTTGGTTCCTTTGTTTTGTCATATACAAAATTACTCTTCCCACCCGAAACCCACAAATTATAAATTTATTGGAACATACAAAAAACATTTTCTTAAAGAAATGGTGAATATTAATTTTGTTTGCATACTTTCCTTGTCTCTTTATTACATTTGTAGCTTTAATTTATCAAGTTTAAAAAGAATTGTTATTTTTTTTGTAGTGTCTTCCATTTTTGAATTTTCTAAATTCTTTTAAAAAAATGTTTCAGTAAGCTTTCCTTATCACTCACAGAAGTTGTAGCAGTTCTCTGGGCTGGCTATGGTATTGAAGGTTTATTTTGTCAGTTTTTTTTTCCAGCTTGTACTAGCATATGAATAATACTTTTTCAATTTTATTTATTTATTTATTTATTTATTTATTTATTTATTTATTTATTGGTCATTTTGAGACAGGGTCTCCCTATAGCCCTAGCTGGCCTAGAACTCACTATGTAGACTAGGTTGGCCTTGAACTCACAGAGATGGGCCTGCCTCTGCTTCCCAAGTGCTAGGATTAAAGGTGTGGGCCACCACACCCGGCTATTTTATTTTATTTTTATTTTATGTATAGGAGTGTATTGCCTGCATGCATGTTAGTGCCCCTGTGACCTGCAAGGCATATGAAGGTCAGAAGAGGGTGTTTGATCCTCTGGAACTGGCATACAGATGGTTGTTAGCTGCTTTGTAGGTGTTGAGACTCGAACCTGCATCTACTGCAAGAGCAGTCAGTGTTCTTATCTGCTGGTCCATCTCTCTTGCCCCATGAATAACACTTTTAATGTAATTTAATTTATAGAGATAAATTAATGGTATTGACTGAAGTCTAAAGATTTTTCTTTTGTATCATTTGAAACAGAGCACCCTGAAGATGTAGCTCCTACTGTTGGATTTTCTAAAATTGACCTGAGACAAGGAAAGTTTGAAGTTACCATCTTTGACTTGGGAGGAGGAAAAAGAATTCGGGGAATTTGGAAGAATTATTATGCAGAGTCCTATGGGGTAATATTTGTTGTGGATTCCAGTGATGAAGAGAGGATGGAAGAAACAAAAGAGACAATGTCAGAAGTGCTAAGGCATCCTAGAATATCAGGAAAGCCTATATTGGTGTAAGTAATATTGATGCTCTTGTACAGAGGCAGTAGCATTAGCCAACAGAGGAATTTGTTACAAAATAGTAAATAAACTAAGGTACTCATGTAGTAGGGTAATAAAATTTATGCCATTACCTGAGCTGAGTATGCTATGAACAAGCCTTATAATTCATTTGATCTTCTGGGTTTGCAAATATAAACTTGTTTTATTGGATAATCTACTTTGTACTGAGTTTTGCATTTTAAACAAGGTTTTAGAATTAAAAATCTTTTTTTTTTCCTCTCTTTTTTTACTGTTCTAAGGATACTGTCCGGTGCCTTACACATGCCAGGCAAATGCTCAGCCACAGCTACACCAGCAGCCTGTGGTTTTTTTGAGACAAGATCTTGCTTTGTAGTCTAGGTTGGGCTTAAACTCCTGATTCTCCTGCTTCATCTTCCTGAAACTAGAATTTCAGGTGTTGGGTTCCAGGATACCCAGCTTCCTCTCTTACGAACATATTTTTCATTGTTCTTTTCTGGTGGTTTTATTCAAGACAGGCTCTCATGTAGCTCAGGCTAGTCTCAAAGTTGTTATGTAGCCAAGGATGACCTTGAACTTTTGATTTCTAGTGCTGGGATTACAGGTGTGAGACACCACAGTCAGACCCAGATACTTGTATATGCTAGACAAGCATTCTGCCAACTGAGCTCTGTCTGCAGCCCTGACATTGCTCTTTTCTCCAGGGTATATTGTTTGGAACTCATTTAAATGCTTCAGCTTTCTAATGACATTGATTTCTCAATCTGTACTTCCACATTTCTGTGTTGCATGTCTGTAATCTTGTCTTTATCATCTCAGGCATTCACTTACAGCATTTTGTCCTCCAGGCACACTTGTATAAAACATTGAGGACAGACACCCCACCCCACCCCACCCCATTTTTTTTGAGACATGGTCTCCCTGTAGCCCTAGCTATCCTGGAACTCCCTATGTAGACCAGGCTGGCCTTGAATTTACAGTAATCTGCCTGCCTCTGTGATCAAAGGCTTGTGCCACCATGCCTGGCCCACAAAGGACATTTGAAGTTGTAGCATTCATAAATAGCGAACAGTAGATGGTGTTGTAACAGAGACAAAATAAAGTGAAGTACTAGTTTAAATTGCTCTTCAGCTAAGAGTTAACTGAGGATTTGCCTGGGCCTTTTTGTCCCTTTGGCCTTGTTCTTGGAATTCATTATTAAGGTAGAAAAGAAAATCAATGTATCATGGTTAGATGAAGAAATATGGAAGAAGTTTCCATGGGTCTCAGCAGCCGATAAAGATTTTAAAATGAGGCCATTTAGAAGCTTTGATTATGAAAGTTAAAACTTTATTGCATCATTTATCAATAAAGCTTTTACTTTTAAACTTTATGTGTTTAATAATGGAAGTCACTTGGTCTATATGATCTAGTCTCACTTTTATTGAATTTGAAGTAAAATGAAAAGTGACCTTTGTTGAATCCCAATATAGTCTCTGCAAATATTTAAATAGAGAATTAGTGTTTTTTAACATGAAAACATTTTGATGAGTTTTTGTAATCTATGAGCCATTATTTTCATTTTAACTAGTCATTTTTTCACTTATTCATTCATGTAAGTATTAATTCAGCAAGTACTTTTTGAGCATCTACTACACTTTGCACCAATAATCCAAGGCACTACCTGATTTCCTATAAAATAAACTGAACTGGAAGATATCTTAATATATTGAAATTTTCATCAGCCCTAATTTATAACAATGTTGTGAACAGACTCTTTCTAGACTTCCTCTCTCTTGTATATTCTTGAAAATTGTCCTTAGATAATAAATTAATCTTCCTACCCTTTTTGGAGAAGGGGTGAATTTCCTAATTCTAATTCTTTATTCTGACTATCTCTGGAGTCACAGGCTAAAATTTCTTTCCAAGATGATAACAGTTCTACTGTGTTAGCCCAGTTGAACTTTTGGAATGGTAACACTTTCTCATTACATGTATTGGGTCATTGTATAGTGTACTAGAGATCCACCCATATCTACTACCTATGTTATATAACCAGCTAGTTCTTAGATATAGATGTTGGGCCTCTAATTGAGTAGCTTCAAGCTCTGAGTCCTCTACTCACTGAATTTATAGGGTCTGTTCACATAAGCTTTGTTTTACAGTGTTACCTTCCTCAGCTGCCATCCCTATTTACAGACAGTATTGATTCATATCTTCATTTTGTTTTTTGCCCTGTGTGCCTTATTCTTCTACACCCTGTTGCACTCTATTTAAAAACTAACAAAGAAAAATTGTTTGACAATTTTGTTAGAATTAGCAGCATATTACCATGGACCTCCTGAATCAGCATTTTCAGCCCAGAGCTCCAGCATTTTTGAGAGTGAGATTATGAATGCTTTGAGATCCTCTTTTCCTCAACACAGGTTTTTCAGATCATTTTGATACACAGCAAAAACTGAGAACTACGGAAGTAGGAGAAAGTAAGACTTTGGTGTTAGACAGGCCTTGAGTGGGATTGCAGGGGCGCATACCAGACCCAACAGAAAGAACTTGAATTTAATTGCTGTCATGTGAATTGCAAATAATGCATTGGAAGCAGGGAGTATATGTTCCTAATATTCTCTGTGATGATGGACTTCATTATCATAGCTGATGGTATATTACTGTCAAAGTGTCATGTGAATTCAAAACATAAAGCTTATGAATACAGAAAGTTGCATGATGTAGTGGTTATGAGTTTGCACCCATATGTCCATAATAGTTTTTATTATTTATTTTTTGCCTTCTCATTTCCAAAACTAGCAGTTCCTAATATTATCCCTTCAGCTCTTTCAAGAACTATTTTCCCTTTCAAATTGTTTCATTAAGAAAAAAAAATAGCTTAAATACTGAATCTTAAGGAAAAAAAAAGAAAAAATAATAGCTGCTTATGCTTTTTATTAAGCATGGAAGTAAAATACACAAAATAGTCAACAACTGATAAATATGTTGTTCTTGTTGCTTAGGTTAGGATCTTACTAAAAGATTTAAAGACCTAGCAGTGAGGCAGTCTAGCAGCCAAGCTATAGAGTCAGCCTTGATGCTCATCAGCACAGCAGAGTGTTGTAACCAGATGGAAGAACAAGATCTAGTCATTGGTAAGAAAATAGATGCCATTAGATGTCACCAGGTTAAGTGAATGCCATTTCCTATCCATTAGATGTCAGTTCCTGTCCAAAGACAGAAAGACAAATATTATGTCTTTTGTAAGTGGAATTCAGAACTTAAAAAAAAAAAGGCATCCTGAGAGTAATTAAGTAGCTACCAGGGAAGGAAGAGGGACACAGGAGTGGGAGAAAGGCAAGAGTAAGGGATTGCAGTAGCAAAGCTGGATGCTATCAAGCACAGCATGTGGAGTGTCAGGCAGTGTCATAGTGGAACCATTAATGCATGTAATTCATATGCATTGATATGGTAAAAATGTAGCAACAAAGCAGGGCATCACACTTTGCTTTGCAGTGAATCTGTGCCCAAGTCTTCCTTTAAAAGCATGATAAAAGGGGCTGGAGAGATGGCCTAGCGGTTAAGAGCACCGACCGCTCTTGCAGAGGACCCAGGTTCGATCCACAGCACCCACATGGCGGCCGAGAACCCTCTGAAACTCCAATTCCAGGAGAACTCCAGTTCCAGGGGAATCCGAGACCTCTTCTGACCTCCGCGGCATTGCACGACACGGGTGCACAGACTTGCATGCAGACAGTACATTCATACACATACAGGAAAAAAAAAAATTGAAAAAAAAGCATGATAAAATGCTAGTAGAAAAAAAAAACTTTTTACAAATCCATCTGAGCCTAATTGAACTAATGCATATTAAACAGTTCTTAATAGTCTCAGTTTTCATGACAAATAATTTAGGAACATCTATAATCAGTACCACTAAAACTCTTAAGCATAATTTTAAAAGGAACAGAAGAGGAAATATCCATAATTACCCAGTTAGCCATGGAGTTAATCATCTGTTTCAAATGATTCTTTTTTTTATAATATTCATTAAGCATTTGAAGCTGAAATATGTAAAATATGTTTTTCTACAGTGATGCTTGTTAATTGACATGGTGCAGAACATATATATATATATATATATATATATATATATATATATATATATAGCTTTAAATTAAAATTATTTTCTAGTATTTATATGATGTAACATGACAATTCAATCATTTCAAGTACTTCAATACTCTTTTTTTTTTTTGTCTTTTTTAAGACAGGGTTTCCCTGAAGCCCCAGCTGGCCTGGAACTTACTATGCAGACCAGGCCGATATCAAACTCACATAGAGATCTGCCTGCCTCTGCTTCCAAGTACTGGGATTAAAGGTATGTGCCACCACACCCAGCTACCCCAACTCACTTAACACAGTTTTACTCCATTGCACAAGCATAGAAAAGCTCCCAGCCTGAACAGACGCCATTTCTGCATATTCTCTGCCAGCACCCAAGCTGCTAAATATTGCTGGTTTAAAAATCCATATCACGCTGGGCGTGGTGCCACACGTCTTTAATCCTAGCACTTGGGAGGCAGAGGCAAGCGGATCTTTGTGAGTTCAAGGCCAGCCTGGTCTACAGAGTGAGTTCCAGGACAGCTGGGGCTACAGGGAGACCCTGTCTCAAAAAGACAAAAAAAAAAAAAATAAATAAAAAATAAAAAAATAAAAATCCATATTACGTTGGCTGAGATCTCATTTAAGTTGTTACAACACATAGATGGGCCCTAAATGACACCTAGTTATTCTCTACTGCTCTTATAGGACTGTTTAAAAATGTATAGGAGTGTATTATTTTATTGCATGCATATGTGTATGTGCACCCATGTTGTGTGGTGCCCACAGAGGTGAAAAGAGGGCATCTGATCCCTTTGGAACTGGATGCTTGTTAACCACTGTATGGGTTCTGGGAATTGAACCCAGGTCCTCTCCAAGAGAAGTCAGTGCTCTTAACTGCTGGGCCATCTCTCCAGCCCCCTTAGAGGACTTTGATATCCTTCTTTCCAATCTGATTGTTTCACTCATACACCCCTTGCCCTGTTCTTCCTCTCTATTTTAGTTGACACTTTTGCCTCATAGTTCCTACACTGTGCCTGCCTGCCTGCCTTACAGTGTAGTATGGAAGGCAGTATCTTCACTCCCACCCAAGGCAGTGAGAAGTATAATCTACGCTAAAAGGCTGATCAGTCTGAATTAGAATGTATATAAAGGTAGGCATTTATTCCAGGAAATGCAGTCTCAGTCAGTCTCTTTCTCTGTCTCTCTCTTTCTCTCAGGCGAATCCATGGCTGCTGGCCAGCCTGAGGGCCATGGAAAGAAAGCCTTTTATAGGGGCGAGGGGATCTATTGGAATCTGGCCAATTAAACCAGGCCAGGGCTCAGATCTGGAGGTGGGATCTCAGATCCAGAGGTCTCATGGGAATCTGGCCTGACCGGAAAAGAAAGGAGGGTCTTTCAGATCTATGCCATCTTGGCTTTGCCCCTGCCCAGCCTAATAGGCAGTATCTCCATTGTCCTTTGGATCTCAACCCTCTGAACCCTGTGTAGATATTTCTTCTCTTTCTGCTGTCAGGAGTTTCTCCTCTGAGTCAGTGCCATCAGCAGAAATGCTTTCATGTTTCTTACTATTACACATCCTGAAATCCTTTCACACAGTCTCTTAAGATATCAACTCTAGTAGAGAGCCCTGTTCAGACTCTTGGAAAGAATGATAGTTAGTTAGTGGCTAGGACACTTGTGCATTCTTTCCTCAGCACACCCACTTGTGCCTTTTTTCTCAGTTCCTGGAAACTGCTCCTGTGGTTTTAACAGTTATCTCCATGTTGCCAAATCCCTGGTCATTTTTCTTTGCTTGGCTCACCTGCATTGTTTCCTCTTCGTTTTTTTCCTCCCTTAGACGTCTGTTGTGTCTTAGCATAATTCCTAGGTTTTCCCTATGCCTTCTGCTGCTGTCATTCTGTCTCCTTTGTTAACAGATCCTCTTCTGCTTGAAGTTTGGAGATTTTCCAGGTAGGGCTTTCCCTGGTCTTTAAGGTTTTGACCTTAAAGATGACTTTATATGCCATTTATTTCCTGAAATGACCCAAATTTATGCTCCTAATCCTGACATATCCCAAACACTCTTAGTGATATAAATAATACAGCATCCTCCACTTCTGACATTTTATAGTCATTTTAGGTTGTTTGGCTAAAATAGAATTTTTGATCTCTTTTATAAACACTGTCAAATCTGGAGCCTTAATTTCCATCATTTTCCATCTTAGTAAATGTTATCAACATTCAGTATCATATAGATTTAACTTCTTAAATTTGTCCTGTTTTTCTTTTACCCTGGCGTATTGTGTAGTTTTTGAGAACGGTTCTGGGCATTCCATTGCCTGGGTTTAAGTCTCGATAAGCTGTGATCTTATTCCTCTCCTCGTCTAAGCCTCCTCTATTCTTCAACTTCAGTGACCTTGATTGTCTTCTATGCCTGCATGCCAGTCCTCTGCTCACCCTTCCTGAGTCCATTCTGAACCACCCCCATGATTTTTTTCTTCCCTTCTCCTTTTTTAAAATAAGACAAGGCCTCCTTATCCATTTGCCAAGGTTAGCCTCAAACTCACTTGATACCGGCCCAGGCTGGATTCAGACTTAACAGCAACCCTCCTGACTCAGCCTTCTGAGTGCTGAGATCACATTGGTATGCCCCACCAAGCCTTGCTGTGCTCTTTCTTCACCTCATCTTACCTGACTACTTTCTCTTTTCTGCTCTAGCTGTACTGTCATTTTTATTTTATGGAGTCAGTCATTCTTCCTGGAGTCTTCATACTCTGTTTCTCATGCCTGAGGTAAACACACCCTTTTCATCATCATTTACTTAAATACTGCCTTTGGAGAAAAAAATAAAAACCATAAAGATATTATTTAGTCTTCTTATTCAGGAACACGATATGTCTTTATTAATTTATACTTTTTTCTTTTTTGGTAAAATTTTTGCCATTTTCTTTATACAAAAGCAACTTATTTGTCTGCAGGATATTTTTGTTCCTATTGTTACTATTACTTAATATTTCTCTCCAATAAATTTTGCTACTATTATCATTAAAAAATATATTGCCTTTGATAAAGACTTTCCCTGACCACTCACCCTAGCAGAGCCATCCCAGTGACCTCTGCCTCCCCTCATCGCTGGGATTTTAAGTGTCTGGCCTAGAACTTAACATCATCTTATAAGTCTTTTATTTGCTTTCTTTACTGGAATGTTAATTCCTAACATATTCCTATGTGAGTCTGTCCAATATCCCTAGTCCATAAGATAATGCTTTGCTTAGACATAAAGTGATGTCAAAAGTTCAGGAATATAATTGCCCTTATTTTCACATTGCCAGGCCCTCTGATCTGTATGTAATTCAAGGTCCTAAATGGATCTAAGTTACCTCACCTTCTTACACCAGCCTCATGATTGAGTTTTCCTAGGACATTTTGATCACTGAGATAACTCACCTATCTGAGGATAAAAGATTTAACAGGCATTTTAGTTTGATTTTGATATATTGTAGCATCCTTTAAGGTATTGTTTTATATGTCTTAACTCGGAAAATATTTTCAAATAATGCAAAATAAGTTGTTACCGCTTAAACAGTTATCTTTTTGAGATAGGGTCTCCCTGTAGCCCTAGCTGGCCTGGAACTCGCTCCGCGCCTGCCAAACAGTTATCTTCTTAACATTACGGAAAAATAATGGCATCTGTCTAGATGACTTAAGGTGTTTCATCTCATTTTTAGTAGTTAACCTGCAGATTTTTCTTAAGTCACTTGCTTCAGCTGGGACTAAAGGGAGACCCTGTCTCACCCCCCCCCGCCCTCCGCCAAAAAAAAAAAAAAAAAAAAAAAACTCTGACCAGACCCATGAAGTGAAGAAAACTAAAACATCTCTGAACTTGGACACCTTCAGCTAGAGCTGGAAGGCTTCCTAGACAGCATCTTTATTTTGAGCTGCAGTGGGGACAGCAGCAGCAGCACAGAGCCCTGCATGGGTTTCTTCTTTTGTACTTAACAGCTAGTCCAAATTTCTCTCTAGTGTTGGTAACATACTCTTTTGTGCTGTTCATTATCATTTCAATATTATTGATGCCCTCTCCTTGTTCTTCTACTAAAAGAGATATCTGAATGAACAGATCCCTTAAGTCCTTTACTTGGTTCTCTAAATTAACAAGTTCTTTGTGTCTCTGTTCAATCTCTGAGAGTTGTGCTTTGGTGATACTGGTTTCTGTAAGTAGGCTCTCATTAAAAACTTCCCACTTTCCCTGTTGTAGCATGTCATTTACTTCTTCTTCGGGAACTTCTTTTCCAGCCACTTCAAGCTGACGAAAAATAAATGTCTTGCACCGCTCTTGCTTTGTTGCAATTGTGTCATTGTATAGAAACATGGTTTGCTGAAAATGGCGGAACATAGCAGTGTACTGAGATTTGAGTATCCTTGTGACCACCGATGAGGAACCATTTTCGGCCTCTGACATTTTAACTTCTTTAAGTAAATCACCCAGAGCTCTGTTAATATTTTCTGCTTGGATTTTTATTTCCTTTGCAATGGTAGATTCTCTCTTAAGTAGACTAAACCTTCTCATTGAAGCTACCAGACTTTTCTGTTGCTGTCCAAATCTTTGAACATCATCTGCAAAATTGTTAATATTCTCCTGTAGTTTTTGGATTTCATGTATATGTCTCTCGGTCACAGGCTCTCGTTCATAAATAATAGCTTGCTGGACAAACACCCCTTGTTCCTCTGCTTCCACAGACAACACCTGACTGTCTCTAGAGAGTTCCATTTCCTTTGTTTTCTGTTTGAGCTCTTGAAGTCGATCTTTCATCTTCCCTTTCTTCCTAGGACATAAAGATAATTGAATTGACCAGAGAAAAATTTGCTGTTTCCCCCCATTAGCAGTTCGTATGAGATAGCTGTCTATTTCCCAGAACAAGTTCTACTAGTTTTCTGAAAGGAAGTTTAAAAAATTAAGAAGATCAGCCAGGCCTAGTGGCTCCCAGTAGTGGGGATGAGGCAGGAGTATGGTAAGTTCTAGACTATCCTAGGCTATAGGGAATTTAAAGCCAGCCTAAACTACACAGTGAGAACATATCTCAAAAGAAAAGAAAAATCAAGAGGAATTTCCTCATAGAGATTGTTAAAATAGGGAAAGTAAAGTAACATAATAGATAATCTCTGACTCTTCCCAGCTTTCTCTTCTGAGTACTTCTTGTTAAATACTAGATCTTCTTTTTTTTCTAATTTAATTTATTCTCTACTTTCCCTCCCAAATAATATCCCCATGGGAATTTTATTCAGTCTGGTATTCCCAGAGTCTTGATATTTATTGAGTTCTCTTACTATTTATTTATTTATTTGTTATTTATTTATTTATTTATTTATTTATTTATTTGTCTTTTTGAGACAGGGTCTCCCTATAGCCTCAGCTGGCCTGGAATGTACTAGGTAGGTCAGGGTGTCCTTGAGTTCACAGAGATCCTTCTGCCTCTGCCTCCCAAGTGTGCTGGGACTAAAGGTGTGCAACACCATACTCACTCCCATACTAATTTCTTAATATCTTATATTCACTTGAGTTCTTGATGTGTGTTGAGTATTATTCTACATTTGTTGTATGTTCTTGAAAGAACTTTGGATTAATTATTATCATAAATTTAATTTTATTGATAAATGAAGATAGGAGTTTCAGTTGTTTAACCAAAGTGTTACTAGTGGTAGGTAGTTGCTGTTCAACTTCTGGTATTCTTTCAAAGATGACTTTTTGCTGTCCTATAAAGCTTTTGTGGTGTTAGCTGCTAGACAGAGATTGTCTAGACATAGAGTAAATCTGAAAAGAATTAACATAAGCATCTAAGAAAGATGCCACATCACAAGGGATAAGGCCTTTAAATGTTTTTTGTTTTACTGAAAAAGCTCTTCATAAGTGTTAGAAGTTTACTCAGAATATTTTGCCAAACTCTTGTTGTGTTGCAGCTTTTGTTGTCTCTAGGGCATATGTTTAACTCAAGTAGTTTGTAGTTGTGCTCTCACCCCGGATTTGGTGTAGTAATGCTAAAACCAGACCCAAAATAAGAAGTTTCAAAGCCATGAAAGGATTCAACTTGCTCTTTTCTTTTTCATTCCATTTCCTGCTCCCTTTTAAGCAGTGATTTCACCAACCTTCTGATAAAGACTAGTAGATTAGAAAAAAAGCTGTGACTTTCACAGTTAAGTGAATGACTTCTGATATTAACTGATATGAAAATTGGAACATTTGTGAGATGAAAATTACTTTAAAAGGAATATAAGTTTCTGTAGATACTGCTGCCAATTTTATGTAATAGGAAATTTAAGTAAACATAAAACAAGTTGTTGATCCATATATTAGATATATCTTGTAGAATTGTATATTTCTTAACTCTTTTTCCATATACCTAGAGAATACAGTATATTATTATTTATTACGTCTATTATAATGGAAATACTGATTTTGATCAAGAAATATTTCAGTACTAGAGCAATCAGTTATGTGTGGAAAGTTTGACGGTCTCATTTTTATGTTTTCATTTTATTTTGTTATTTGTGTAGGGTGGCATGTGTATGTGTGTGAGCATGCGTGTATGTGTGGGCTGCAGATTAAACCCAAGGCTTTCTTTGTACATGGGAGGCAAGCACTTCACCATCCTTGCTCTTCTTAGTCCTCAGGCTTGGTGGAGGCATTGCCTGCTGAGCCATCTCTCTGGCCATAGCCTTTGGAGTTTTGAGACAGGGTCTTGTTGTGTCACCTAGGCTGGCCTTGAACTCAACCTTCTTGCCTCTACTTCCAGGGTGAAGAAATTTATTTGCAATTGACAATGACTTGTCTTAATAGGTATTGAAGCTATTTTCTACTATTCTTGATATATTATTATTTATTGATATTGAAAATAAATTCCTTCTCCAAATATTTAAATGTCATGTTACTTTAGCTTTAGTGAAGTGTGATTATTTTTCTCAAATCAATACATAAACAGTTTAAGATGTCAGATCAAGGTTAGAAAGATACATACATCTGACCCTTAACTTCCCTGCCCCACCCTATTTTTATAGATAATTTGTTTATAGGTAATAGGTGTTTCTGTTTTCAGTTTTAGATATTACATTTCTATAGAAGATGTGGATCAAAATTTGATAACTTGTATTTCTGGAAATGTTTTTATTCTGTCCTTCCACCTGAACAGTATATTTCCTGGAGATATATTTATGACATGAAAAGTATACTTCCTTAAAATTTGAAAGTTTGGGGCCAGCAAGATAGCTCAGTGAGTAAAGATTCTTGCTGTCAAGGCTGAGTTTGATCCTTGGGACTCACATGTGGAAGGAGAGAAATGCAAGTTGTCCTCTGATTCATTCTAAGATTGTTTGGTTGTCACTAGTAGAACCCATGGGCTCAGGTAATGTAAATGCAGGTCTAGAGGCTGTAGATATAGCTGAGTGGAAGAACAGCCATGCATGATGCTCGGGCTTCCATCTCTAATATCACATACAAAAGACATGCACACATGCACACATAAACAGATGTGTGTGTGTGTGTGCATGTGTGTGTCTGTGTGTCTGTGTGTAGAAAAGTAGGTAGATACCTCGCTTTTGTCTTGTAATTTTTATAATCTACATTTCCTGTTATAATTGTAGGGAAGTTAAAATAGATATTTCTGTGTCTCTACAGAATATGTCCTATTTTCCTCCTTTATCTCAACAACCAGTTTTATTTCCATATAATACATAAATCCTAAATCCCAGCTTCTAAGGTAAACTATTTTCTTCTAGTGCATTCTAGTCATTTTTAATTCCTGCTCTTCACTGTGGGTGTGTTCTCCCCAATCATTTCTGGCACTTGCTAGTTTTCCTTTGTTGCTTTAAAAATTAATGGTATAGTTTTAAAATTGGCATTTTTTTGGAGGGGGAGGGGTTGAGACAGGGTCTCCCTTTATTCCCAGCTGGCCTGGAACTAGCTATGTAGACCAGGCTGGCCTTGAATTCACAGATATCCACCTGCCCCTCCTCCCGAGTGCTGGGATTAAGGCCTGTGCCATCACACTCAGCTTAAAATTGGTATTTTTAAATTTAAGGTTACAAGTATTTCTCTATATTTGGAACAGGAGAGAACTAAACTACCTCCTCACTCTGATGAAGACACTATTATCTTTGCAGATTGAACATATTCAGAATGTTCTTTCAGTTCTTGTTTGTCTGCAGAAACTAAGTTAGTACAAGTTCTCAGTTGCACTTTCATGCTGCATATATGCATTTTCATATTCATATGCATAATGCATAAATATTTCCAATTGAATTTTATATCTTTATAGAATATAAGATTACTAGATGAAATTTCATGAGATCAGTATTTTATGCCATTTTGGGGGGAGGAGGGGGGTACCTAAATACTTTTTTTAGTGTGGAAGTTTTTTTTTTTTTGGTCTTTTTAAGACAGGGTCTCCCTTTAGTCCCAGCTGGCCTGGAGCTCACTATGTAGACCAGGCTGGCCTTGAACTCATAGAAATTCACCTGCCTCTGCCTCCGCAGTGCTGGGATTACAGGTGTGCACCACCACACTAGGCAGTGTGGAAGTATTTTGTCTATTGATGTTATGGATCATCTGTCAGTATGTTTAATTTACCACATTACTATGCATTTTTTAAGTGTAGCCATAATGTTGACTATATGAGTTTAAGCTTAAGCATGGTATTTGAAAAAAAGAGGAAAAAAAAGACAATAGCTGATCATGTGCTAATAACTTGTTACAACTGATTCTGAGAAAGGGAAAAGTAAATATGAATGACTCAAAGAAAACTTTCTGTGCCTCGTTATAGAGAATGCAGGTTCCTATAGAGAGACATGAATGAACACACATTGGGGTACATGTTTAATATTGTTACAGATTGTTTAAACCATTTTTTCTGTAGTTACTATGTTGAATAATGAAATACTTTAAGAACTACAACATAAATAATATTTTGTTCTTGTATGTGAAGACAACTTTCAGCATTCCTCTAGCTCAGGGTTAAAAATGGGGATCTTAGTGGAATATTGACCTCTTTGGCTATTTAACTGGGGGAAAATGGTGGTTTCTAAAAATGAACTAAAAATTACAAATTGTTTATATTCCCTAAGTTGAATTACCTGACATTTTTTGTAATTGTGTTTTATTATATTTTCTTCTAACTCAGTCTAAATGACTTGTTAAATTGTCTTGCTTAATTAACTTGTTTTGTGAAAACATTTCTGTTAAGAGATACATGATTTTTTTTTTAAGTTCTTGTCTGGTTCAAGTAACTTGAATGTACATAAAGTGGTCTTTTTAAAGGTTCATATCCTTGAAGATAGAATACCTAGATATCACATGGCTAGCTTTCAAGCCTACTTTTAAAATACTTATAAAATCATAATATTGATTTGAAATGGGATATTAAATTCAAATATTGTAACAATGATAACTTAGAAAAGTATTCTGACCTATGCCGCTGACTTAAAAGTTACATTGATTTAAAGTTTGAAAAAAAAATTTGCTGGGTGTGGTGGCATACCTTTAATTCCAGCACTTTGTGAGGCAGAGGCAGGGGGATCTTTGTGAGCTCAAGGCCAGCCTGGTCTACATAGTGAGTTCCAGGACAGCTGGGGCTACAGAGAGACCCTGTCTCAAAAAGACCAAAAAAAAAAAAAAAAAAAAAAAAAAAAAAAAAAAAATTAAATTAAAGTCTGAAAAATTAGGATAAGTCTTATAATTTAATAGTTTGCAATGTTAGAAAACCAGCTGAATATTTTAATATTTGTATTAGTTCTTTCACAACAAAACTGTTTAGTGATTTTTTTTTTTTCAAAGTAGTTGTAGCAGGTCCTGGGAGACAACAATGAAGAAATTGCATATAGAAATATATCTCAGCTTTAAGGGTTTTACGTGTGTGTGTGTGTGTGTGTGTGTGTGTGTGTGTGTGTGTTTGTATTTGTATCACATTTGGCATGAGATTCATTTGAATATTAAATGCGAAAGTATTTCTAAAGCAAGGACAGCATTATTAATTTACTGTTGATAAGGGAAATAATTTTAGATTTGTGTTTTTAGAGTCAGATTTTCTAATGTTCCCAAGATGAGAGGTCATTTTTATAGAATTAAAAAAAAAAATTCCTGTAAAGTTAAGTAAGTTCTCTGCACCTAAATCCTGTGTTCAGTTCAGCTGCCTGCAGTGCTGTGCAAATCAGAGCAAAAGAAGCAACTTTAGTGATCCACTGAGCTATATCCTTCACTGTCACAATGTGACTAGATTTCACCTTAAAATATTTCACTTTAAGAAGCAGAAGGAAAGAATACTTGCCTGGCTGTCTTGTTCCTCTTGTCTTCCCACTTGTGTTGAAGTCCTCCCTCTGGCAGAGAATCGGAGTGCTTATAAGCAGCAATTTCAAAGCTGAACCCAGCATCGAAATCGCTGCTTATGAGCCACAGGCAGATCTCTTGGTGGTTCTCTTATAGTTAATTGAAAGCCAAACAATGAAGTCAAATCAGTTGGAGATAAAGTTGGAGGTTTGCTGTTAAAATCAAATGAGAAGCACAGATTGCTTACTTCACACCTGGAGAAACTGGTTCTGCCTGTTAGACACCTATTCAGATTGAAGGAAGATCATTTTCATTGGAGGGAGTTGCTAACAGGAAGTCCTTGTTAAAATGCCTCATAGAGCATTGAGTATGGTATCTGTAATTAGTCCTACTTGTAGAATTCCTTCCAAAATCATTTTTTTAATCTAAACAAAGGCTTCATTTCTTTATAGATTTAAAAACATGCTAAAAATACAGAATAAAGTAGGCATAAATAGAAATGGAAAGAAGCCCCATCTATAGGCTTTTAGGTTCCATTCATGATTGAATTCTCTCGTATTTAGGACATCCTAGAAGGCATAAATCACAAAAATTATAGAATTTTAGAAATAGCCTAACAGTCAGAGACCTCATATCTGTAAACCTTCTATTCCCTTTTCTTTTTTTAATACTGCTTTTCCTTTAAAATAAGTTTCTTCTATAATTTTCAGTATAGAAAAGCCAAATTGTACAGTAGTGTTGCTTATTTATTATATCAACATTAACATTAAAAATCAAAATTAAGTTCTATAAGGAAGAAATGAAATACATATAAGATAAGAATAATTAAGTTTTTTTTCTTAATTTTTGAAAATTTCTCTTTTAGTACCAGATACCAGATTTCTAAACCTTTCCTTTTTTTTTTTTTTTCTACTGGAGATATATTCATTGAAGGTAGGGTGAGCCTTGCTGTAATCAAAGTAACATTTAGCTTTGTTCTCTGAGTGCCACTTGCTGGAATCTGTTCCCTTCTTCATAGCACTCATTATGAAAACAAAGCAGTAGAAAGACAAAAGTCCTTCAGTATAGGACAGGCAAATGGATTCCGGACCATGGACACGTTGAGTCAGATTATGTGTGTATAATGAGGTGAAGAAGATTCCTTTGTTCCGCATTGGGTAATATCAGGACTTAATTCTGAGTTCAAAAGAAATCACGGTGCAAAAGTCTGTCTAGTGGGCAGCTTAAAAAAGAAAGGGTGGTACAATCCCCAAGTGAGGGAGAACATACATTGCTTGCTTTTCTGAGACTGTTTTACTTCACTTAGTACAACAGTTTCTTATATATAAAGGCTACTACAGAGTTCCACAACTGTCACACACAGAGAACATATGTTTGAGAGATGCCCAGCACTAAGGGACACATCTACAGTGGAACCTAGCAGAACAGGGGATAAAGAGAATACTAATACATCCCTTAACTCTCACCAGTGAAGCTTCCTCATGCAACACACGCAGAAGGCCACAACTAGCTAAGTTTTAGAGAATAAGAAACTGCGGAGTGTATGTTCCTGGATAGGACTCTTTTCTTTTTTCTTTTCTCTTCCCTTCCCTTCCCTTCCCTTCCCTTCCCTTCCCTTCCCTTCCCTTCCCTTCCCTTCCCTTCCCTTCCCTTCCCTTCCCTTCCCTTCCCTTCCCTTCCCTTCCCTTCCCTCCCCTCCCCTCCCCCTCCCCCTCCCCTCCCCTCCCCTCCCCTCCCCTCCCCGTCACCCTCCCTCCCCTCCCCTCCCCTCCCCTCCCCTCCCCTCCCTCCCTCCCCTCCCCCTCCCCTCCCCTCCCCTCCCCTCCCCTCCCTCCCCTCCCCTCTCCTCCCCTTCCCCTCCCCTCCCCTCTCCCTCCCCTCCCCTCCCCTCCCCTCCTCTTTTCTTTTCTTTGTCTTTTCAAGACAGGGTCTCCCTGTTGCCCCAGCTGTCCTGGAACTCGCTCTGTAGACCAGGCTGGCCTTGAACTCTCAAAGATCCACCTGCCTCTGCCTCCCAAGTGCTAGGATTAAAGACGTGCGCCACAATGCCTGGCAGGACTCTTATATTAAACCTCACCCACCATGGCTCAGGGACCAGTGGAAGAAGGGCAAAAAGATTTTAAGAGCCTGGGTTGGTCCATGAGCATAAGGAAACAAGAGACTTTCAGGCCACTGGAAAACTTGTTCATATAAACTTGCAGGAATGCTGTTAGCATGCACAAGACCCATGATGATTCACTCAGATAGAAACCCTTACTAGAACAGGGGAAATGGGCAGCAGACCCCAACCCAAGCCAAGGAACTATTGGCAAGTGATTACTGTGGGGAGAGGGAGAGTAGATCTTCTTTAATGGAGGTGACTAGACTCCAGGGGATGAAGTTGGCACCACCAAGAGACACCT
Organism: Rhizomys pruinosus; assembly: GCA_009823505.1. Taxonomy (NCBI): domain Eukaryota; kingdom Metazoa; phylum Chordata; class Mammalia; order Rodentia; family Spalacidae; genus Rhizomys; species Rhizomys pruinosus. Next base: position 580,948 of record VZQC01007615.1, read on the forward strand.
GAATAGAAATGCTTGATCATACAGGACTTAACATATATGACAAAATACCTGAAACCTGGTGGGGGGTTGCGACGGGGAAGGGTTTCTAAATTAGATTAAGATGCATTACATGAAATGCACAAAAACTCAATAAAAGTATTAAAAAATACTAAAAAAGAAAAGAATGTTAGCTAGATACAAATATAGTACATACAGAAACATGCCGGTAATACCAGTGAATATCCATAATGTTCGCATTGTGAACTTTAAAATATTACCCATATATTTGTTTATGTTTTCAAAAGGAAACAATGTGAAGATAAGCTAAAAAATCATGAAAATGACTGTGTGCAGAAGGGGAGGAATAAGGAAAAACCTTCAGACTGATTTCTAGAGTGGCCAGACTAGTGTTCATTCCTCCCAGCACTGCTTTTAATAAGATAAGGGCCTACTTTTTGTCTATGAGCTATAGAAAGTAGCCTGTTTCTTTTTCTCTTGGTAGCATTTTTATTGGCTTATTGATGACTGTGCTTTCTCTTTACCTCAATTTTAAGTAGCCTCTTTCAAACTTGAGTTATCAATATTAAATATGGAAAATGATGAAATCAGTGTTGCAATATTTTCTAAAACCAGCTTGTTCTATAATCAATAGATTTTAAAACTTTGGAGCAGAAAAGCATGAAAACCAGATTTAAGTTGCCATGTTATTATATATCTCTGTTAAACATTTCTTTCCTTTGTCTTTCTAGACTGGCAAATAAACAGGACAAGGAAGGGGCTTTAGGAGAAGCTGATGTGATTGAATGTCTCTCTCTGGAAAAACTTGTCAATGAGCACAAGTGCCTGTGTCAGATAGTAAGTGTATTTTTAATTTACTTTAAAATTTGCTCAAAACACTTAGCTTTTATTAAGGAGATAGTCATTTAGAAAACAATCTTCAGGGGCTAGAGAGATGGCTAGCAGTTAAGAGTACTTGCTCTCGCAGAGGACCCAGGTTCGATTCCCAGCACCCACATGTTGGCTAACAACCATTTGTAACTCCAGTTCCAGGGGACCTAAATGCCCTCTTGACTTCCGCAGTTATTCAATGACATGGGTACACCCACTTACATATAGGCATTACACTCATACACATAAAATTAAAATAATAAATATGTTAAAAAAATCTTCAGAGGCTATATGAGAGCTCAACCTGATAAAGGTGCTTACTACCAAACTTGACAGCCTGAGTTTGATCCCTGGAGCCCACGTGGTGGAAGGAGAGAACTGACTCCTGAAAACAGTCCTCTGACTTTTACTTGTGTACTATTTCATGTGTCTCCCCAACCCCTTATAAAAGAAAAGAAAAATGTAAAAAATCTAGTAGTAATAATGAAAATTAAAGTTATAATAATGAAAATAGTCTTTTGTTGTTGTTGTTTAGTTTTGTTTTTTTTTTTTTTTTGTCTTTTTGAGACAGGGTCTCCCTGTAGCCCCAGCTGTCCTGGAACTCACTCTGTAGACCAGGCTGGCCTTGAACTCACAAAGATCCGCCTGCCTCTGCCTCCCAAGTGCTAGGATTAAAGGCGCCACCACGCCCAGCTTGTTGTTTTTGAGAAAGAGTTTCCCTGTAGCCCCAGCTGTCCTGGAACTTGCTCCTTAGACCAGAGCTGGCTTTGAACTCACAGAGATCCTCTTGCCTTTGTCTCTGGAGTGCTGGGATTAAAGACTGTTTTCACACCACACCCAGCTGTGAAAACAGTCTTAAAAGAATTTTTTACCCCAGAAATCTTGCTGTCACTATTCCGTTGATACTAGTTAATACTGTACTATCCACTCATTAGTTTTTAGTGAATTCCATAAACTTTCTTACATGATTCAAAATAATGTTTGTTTGGTTTTTATTTTATATATTGCTAATAGGATCAAAAATTTTTGATCCTGCAAAATTTCAAAATCTGAAATGTATACATATAAAATTTTAGCTAAGAAGCAGGGTAAAATTTTAAAAATCACAAGAGAGTTTTTATACAGTCTTAAGGGATATGGACAGAGGATTTATTCTAACTTTGTCAAATGATTGGTAGGCTGTGGGCCTTACAGATGTTTGCTGATATAAATTCCTTAGTATAAGAAATGAAAACTTCCTGGTATTCTTAATAACTAGCTGTATTTTTCTTGTAGAAGTTTGGTTGTTTTCTTCCAATAAATTTGTTCAAAATTATATCTGGTCCTATCCCGTATTATTCATAATGTCTCTTCTAACTTACAGATATTGTCTACAAAATCTTTCATTTTCTGTAGGATTAAAGTTAGTCATTACACAGTTGTATCTTTGAAGTTATTATCTTAAATAGCTAAATTTTGATTTACTGATAATTATACTTAATACTTTATGGATAGATTTGTGTTGGGAACTTTTACTCTAATCATTGAATAAAATAAATTTGTTTTAGGAACCTTGTTCAGCAGTCTTGGGCTATGGAAAGAAAATTGACAAGTCTATTAAAAAAGGCCTTTACTGGCTACTGCATATCATTGCAAAAGACTTTGATGCCTTAAGTGAACGCATCCAAAAGGACACAACTGAACAGCGTGCTCTCGAGGAGCAAGAGAAGCGAGAGAGGGCTGAGCGAGTGCGAAAATTACGAGAAGAAAGGTAAGTAGATTGAATTTACAGCACAGAACATTCGAAGAGGAAAAAGGGCAATTTTATCAATAATCTGTTAGTTTTGACTCTTCAGTCTGTCCAGTTGTGTCTCTTTCTGTATGAAAAAAGATAAGTAAATTTCTTCTTTCTATGGATCTTTGTGTACACAGGTGTTTTTTATTTTGCTCTGTGTTGTTTTGTGCAGTGGTGCTAGAGATCCAACCCAGAACTTTGTACATGCTAGGCAAGTTCTAGCACAGACCCATATTCTCAGCACAAGTGATAGACGTTTGAAATTTTCATGGGGCTGTTATAGTAATTAAATATATATAGTAGTGACTGATTCCCAAATTTTTAAAATGTTTAAAATCTATCTGTAATGATTAATTTTAGAGTAGTTCTCAAGTACAGGGAAAATTTGCTTCAGGCAACAGCTGGTAGGGTCTGGATACATTTTTCTTTGTCATGGCTAGGGCAGTGGGTGGGGCAAGGGCAGTAGGAAGTCTAGCTGATAGAGACCAAGGATGTTGACCATCAATTAATGCACAGACCAGCTATAGCAAAGTATGACTAGGCTCAGTATGACAGAAATACAGAGAAGCCTGTCTTTAGCTTCAAAATAGAGCTAGACTATTAGAGGATCAATTAGCTCAGACCTCACCTTCATCACTAATTTAGTCAGAAAGTTGTGCTTTCAAATTAAAAAAAAATTATATATATATATGTATATATGAAACAAGTTTTATTGAATGTTTCCAAATCAAGTAACATTAAAACTATATACACATATTTGTCATTTAAGCTAATTGTGATTTCTAAGTTTCCTTAAACATTATATTAACAAATACCAGACTGTTGTTTCTTAAAGAATTACAGAGGTAAGTTCTGAGGTCTCTGGTTACAAAATCTTCATCAGTCAATCAATCAATCAATCAATCAATCAATCATTATGTAACTTTGTTACTATATTCTTTCTTTTTGAAAGAATTTAAAATCAACCCTCTTAGAATGATTCAAGCATACACTACAAAATTATTCATTATGGCTACTAGGTTTTTTTCTAATTCTGTGAAAAAAGTCATGGGGATTTTGATTAGGATTGCTTTGAATCTATATATTAATTCGGGTAGGATGGTCATTTTTTACTATATTAGTTCTTCCAATCCATGAGTATGGGAGATCTTTCTATCTTTTGCTATATTCCTCAGTCTCCTTCATAGATTTAAAATTTTCATTGTAGAGAGTTTTAATGACTTTGGTCAGATTTATTCTGATACATATATTTGATTTTTTTTTTTTTTTGGTCTTTTCGAGACAGCGTATCCCTGTAAGTCCCAGATGTCCTGGAACTCACTCTGTAGACCAGGCTGGCCTTGAACTCACAAAGATCCACCTGCCTCTGCCTCCCAAGTGCTAGGATTAAAGACGTATGCCATCACGTCTAGCTCTGAGATATATTTTTTGAGGCTATTGTAAATGGTCTCAATATAATAAAAATATTTTTAAAATACAGTTTATGAACAGAAACATTTAAACTAAATTCACGAAATTGAAAAAAACAAAAGATTGCATAAATACTACTTCAAAAAGTGCTGAGATTTAATTGAGTTAAATTTGATATTTAATCTTAAATTACTGTCTTTTCACATTTTATTACATGGTAGGAGAGGGAAGAGAATGAGAAAAAAAGATTTTTTTTTAAATAAAACACTTTTATTGATATTTTGTGTATTTGACACATCATTTAGTACAGTTTACACACATTCCCCTTTCCATGCTCTCCTCCCCACCACAGTTCATGAATTCAGCTATACATGTCTTACTTCTTTTTCTCAGTCTTTTTAAAGTTTTACTCTACAGAGCTTTATTGTTTTGGGCAGAATTTAAGTGTTTCAGTCAGTTTTTGTCCCAGTCCTTATGTTTCTGTTGTTCCCTCCTATTTGTATTGCTCTAAATCATGCCCATATAAATCACATATATACCAAAATAATGACCTCTGAAAAACTGTATGTTAATTCCAAAATATGTTTAGGAATTCACATTTTTTCCCTTTAATTTTATATTACTCTAAAATATGAATACATATTTTCCACCCATATACTATAATTATGTCTGAAAATAAGTGGTAAGTTAATTCTAGAGCCTGTTAAGGGATTCACATTCTAACAACACAGTTGCTTTCAGATAAAAAGAAATATAACAATAAAGTTGCTCAGCTTGCCTTTCAACTAGGGATTTGCATCTTTGTGGTAGGATGAGTCTTGTGGGTCTATACCTAGGAGTGGTATGGCTGGGTCAGGTAGTAGACTCATTTTGAGTCTTTTAAAGGTTCTCCACACTGCTTTCCATAGGTTACATTCCCACCAGTAGTGGATGTGTGTTCCTCTTTCCCCACAACCTCTCCAGCATTTGGTGTCTATTGTTTTCATGATCTTAGCCAGTCTTATTGGAGTGAGGTGATATCTCAAAGTGGTTTTAATTTGAATTTCCTTAATTATTAATGATGTTGAACACTTTTTAAGATGTTTCTCAGCCATCTTTACTTCCTCACTGGTGAAGTCTCTGTTCAGCTCTTTACTCCATTTTTTGAGTAGGTCATTTGTTTTCTTCTTTGTTTTTTGAGTAGTCTATATATTCTTGACGTTAATGCTCTGTCAGATGAATTACTAGTGAAGATTTCCTCCTACTCTGTGGGTTTTCTCTTCACTTCGTTGATTGTTTCTTTCACTGTATAGAAGTCTTTGAGTTTAATGAGGGCCTACATGGGGCTGGAGAGATGGCCTAGCAGTTAAGAGCACCAACTGCTCTTGCAGAGGTCCCAGGTTTGATCTCCAGCACCCACATGGTGGCTGAGAACCATCTTTAATTCCAGTTCCAGGGGAATCCGACAGCCTCTTATGATCTCCACGGCATTGCACAACACCGGTCCACAAATCTGCATACACATATGAAAATAAATAAATTTAAAAAAATTAATGAGGGCCTACTTGTCAACTGTTGACCTTATTTCCTGTGTAACTGCTGTTTGATTTAGAAAGTCTTTTCCTATGCCTATGTCTTGTAGGTTGCTGCCAGCTTTTTTTTCTATCACCTTCAGAGTTTCAGGTTTCATGTTGAGGTCTTTGATCCACTTGGAGTTGATTTTTGTACAGGGTAAGAGGTAGGGGTTTAATTTTGTTCTTCTACAAATGGTGATCTAGTTTTTCCAGCACCATTTGCTGAAGATGCTATCTTTTCTCCATTGAGCTTTTTTTGACCCTTTGCCCAATATGAGGGGGCTGAAATTGTGTGAGCACAAGTTTGGATCTTCAGTTTTGTTCCTTTGGTCAATGGGTCTGTTTTTGTTCCAGTACTAGGCTGTCTTTATGACTATATCCCTGTAATATAGTTTGAAGTCTGGTAAAGTGATCCCCCTGTATTGCACTTTTTGTTCAGGTTTGCTTTAGCTATTCAGGGTCTTTTGTTTTTCCATATGAATTTAAGGACTTTTTTTTTCAATTCTGTAAAGAATCTCATAGGGATTTTGAGATTGCATTGAATCTGTATATCAATTTGGGTAGAATGGACATTTTTATTATATTAGTTTTTCCAATCCATGAGCATGGGAGATCCTTCCATCTTTTGATGTCATCTTCAATATCCTTCTTCAGAGGTTTAAAATTTTGTTGTACAGATCTTTGGTGTCTTTGGTTGGGTTCGTTCCTAGGTATTTTATTTTTTTAAGGCTATTGTGAACAGGAAGATCTCCTTCTCCAGTTGCTTGCTGTTGGTGTAAAGAAAGGCTCCTGATTTTTCTAGGTTTATTTTGTATCCTGCTGCTTTACTGAAACTCTTATTAATAATTTTTAGGAGTTTTCTGGTAGAGTTTTTAGCATCCCTTAGGTAAACTATCATATCATCTGCAAAAAGGGATAGTTTGACCTTTTCTTTTCTAATTAGTACTCCTTTAATTTCCCTTTCTTTCCTTACTGCCCTAGCAAGCATTTCAAGCACTATATTGAAGAGGAGTGGTGTCAGGGGGCAGCCTTGCTAGATTCCCGCCTTTAAGGAGAATGCTTCTAATTTTTCTCCATTTAGGATGATGTCGGCAGTGGGTTTGTTATATATGGCTTTGGTTATGTTGAGGAATTTTCCCTTCCGTCCAATTCTTTCTAGAACTTTAAACATGAAAGGAGGCTGGATCTTGTCAAAGGCTTTTTCTGAATCAATTGAAATGATCCTGTGGATTTTGTCTTTCAGTCCATTTATGTGTTTTATGCTATTTATTGATTTACATATGTTGAACCATCCCTGCATCTCTGTTATGAATCCAACTTGGTCATGATGGATGATCTTTTTGATGTGGGTTTGGATGTGATTTGCAAGTATTTTGTTAAGAATTTTTGCATCTATGTTCATTAATAAGATTGGTCTCTAGTTCTGAGTCTTTCCACATTTTTTTCAAAGCAGAGGATTATTGTTTTGGGATAAAGACCTCTTTAAATGCTTTATAGAATTGTGCTGTGACACCATCTAGGCCTGGGCTTTTTTTAGTTGGGAGATTTTTTTATTACATCTTTAATTTCCTCAAATATTATGGGTCTGTTTAAGCTCTTCTTGGTTAAAGTTTGTTGATTCCCAGGATTTCAGATATTCTTCCATTTCTCTTAGGTTTTCAAACTTAGTAGAATATAGGTTTTTGAAGTATTCTGATGTGACTGTCTGGATCTTTTCTTTGTCTGTTGTGATGTTTCCCTAATACTAATACTACTGATTTGCAGTTGCTCTTTCTTTCTTTTGGTTAACTGGGCTAGATGTCTGTCTATCTTGTTTATTCTTTCAAAGAACCTCCTTTCAGATTCATTGATTCTTTTTATTGTTTTCTTTGTTTCTATTTCATTGATTTCTCCTCTGATTTTTGTTATTTTTTTCCTGTCTGTTGGGTTTAGGGTTCATTTGTTGTTGTTTCTCAAGTGTTTTTAACTGCAGTATTAGATTATTTTTTGTGCTCTTTCTGATTTGTTTGTTTGTTTGTTTTAATGTAGGCACTGAGGGCTATAAATTTCCCTCTTGGGACTGCTTTTAAAGTATCCGAAAGGTTTTGTTTTGTTGTATTCTCTTTTTCATTTAGTTTTATGAATACTTTTATTTCATTCTTTATTTCTTCTCTGATCAACTCATTATTCAGGATTGTGTTGTTTAGTCTCCATGTCTTCTTGTAGCTAGTAGGGCTTATTCTCGTGTTGCTATTGAGCTTTATTGCACTGTGGTCTGATAGAATGCATGAAATTATTTCAATCCTTTTGTATTTGTTGAGATTTCTTTTGTGTCCCAGTATGTGGTCAATTTTGGAGAATGTTACATGGGATGCTGAGTAGAAAGTATATTCTCTGGTGTTTGCATGGAATATTCTATAGATGTCTATGAGGTCCATTTGGTGTATTGTATTGTTCAGTTCCAATATCTCTCTGTTTACTTTTTGTCCAGCTCTTCTATCCAAGGGGTCAGTGGGATATCGAAGTCTCCCACTATTAGTGTACTGCAATTAATCTATGTCTTGAGGTCCTGCGGAATTGTGTTAATAAAGTTCAGTGCACCTGAGTTTGATGCATAAACATTTAGGATTGTGAAATCTTCATGGTTAATTGTTCCTTTGAATGCAATGGACCTCTTTGTGTCTTCTGATTAATTTTACTCTGAGGTCTATTTTGTCTGATATTAGAGTAGCAACTTCTGCTTCCTTTTTGGTACCATTTGCTTGGAATATTTTTTTCCATCTTTTCATTTAAAGTTGGTATCTGTCCTTGAGGGTGAGATGGGTTTCTTGTAGAAGTCATATAGATAGATTCTGTTTCCTAATCCGTTCTCCCAGTCTATGTCTTTGGATTGGGGAGTTTAGACAGTGAGTATTTAAGATTATTATTGAGAGATGTGTGTTGCTTCATTTTACCTTATTTTTGTTTCCATTCTTGGTCTAGGTTTGTATTTCCACTGTTATACTTTTATTCTCTCTTTAGTTGCTTGGGGATAGTTACTCCTTTCCTATGTTCTTTGAATTGCTTTGAGTATTTTCTGATGTGATTTTTTTTTTTTGACTTGTATTCTTTCATTTTGTTTATGTCATGAGAGATTTTTCTTTCTCCTTTCAACTATAATGGACATTTTTTGCTGGGTATAGTAACATGGGTTGGCATCTAAGGTTGTTTAGCACTGGGAATACTTTGGTCCATGTTCTTCTGGCCTTCATAGTTTGCACTGGGAAATCAGCAACTCTGATGGGCTTCCCCTTATATGTAACTTGTTTTTCTCTTGTGGCTTTCAGTATTTTGTCTATGTTTTATGCATCTAGCTTTTTAATTATGATATGGCGTGGGGAATTTCTTTTCTGGTCTTGTCTATTTGGTGTTCTATGTGCTTCTTGTATTTGTATGGGTTTGTCTTTTTTCAGTTTGGGGAAATTTTCATGTATTAGTTTGTTGAAGATCTGACCAGTACTGTTGTTTTGGGATTCTTCCTTCTTCTATCCCTATGATGTAGAGATTTGGTCTTTTCATAGTGTCCCACATTTCCTGGTTGTTCCACTCTTGTGTTTTCTTTTTAATTTTCATAATTTTTACTTGTGCATTCTAATTGTTCTGTGTTATCCTCTAGGTCTGGTATTCTTTTCTCTGCTTCATCCATTCTGCTTCTGAGGCTTTTCCCTCCTTTCCTGTTGATTTGCTGAATGTTCAATTTCCTTTTACATTTCACCCTGAGATTTCTTTAGTATTTCCATTTTCTTTTGGAGCTTGTCACTCTTGGAGCTTGTCATTCTCTTCTTGCATCTCCTTGCTTTGCTGTTCGGTTTCTGTTTTCATTTTAGCGTGAGGTCTTTTCAGTGTTTCCACTTCCTTCCAGAGTTTGTCATTCTCTCCCTCTAGTTCTTTCTGAAGTTTATCATTTTTTCCTTCTAGTTCCTTCCTGAGTTTTTCATTCTCTCCCCTTAGTTCTCTGATTTTTTTTCCTTCATATTCTTTGGTTTCTTTGAATATGTCTACAGTTGTTCTTCTAAGGTCCATGTCTTGGTTTCCTTCTAGGGAGATCTTGTTTTAGGGATCTTTTATAGGACTGGTAGAGTTCTTTGTGGATTTATTATGAGCTTTTCCCATGTTGTTGTTTTATTGTTGTGTTTTTGGCATGTGGGTTTATTTTGTTACTTGGATTCTGGTGCTAATCTCAAATGTTAATATGGAAGACTGGTTGGTCACTAACTCTGCTTCCTGCTGGCCAGTTCCTCTGTGTTGACTGTGCAACCTGGAATCACTGACACTGTGCCCACTGGATCTCTGTACCACAGCACCAGCAGCTTGGGTGGGTGGGGTTTGCTCCCTTAGCCCATGCAATCAGGAGCAGGGGACCTCCAGGCAGGTTCAGCTCATCTGGCTGCTGTGCTGTGGTCCTGCTGAGAAATATTTTTAAGTGAATTCTTACAGTATCCAAAGTTGCCTTTGATCTGCCTTCCGGGTTGTTTACCATAGTTGCCCTCCAATGGCTCCTACTCTTAAAGGCTTTATGAGCCTCCCCCTTACATCGTGGGGGGGTACCTTACATTCCCTCCTTACGCTCCATTCTGGTGGTGGTACCTTTTTTTTTTTTTTTTTTTTTTTTTTTTTCTTTTTTTTTTTTTTTTTGTACCTTTCATTTAAGTCAGAGCTAGGGCTTAAGAAATGTTTCTAGAAATAATTCTTTACTGGCCAAGTTCCAAATAATATGATCCAGCCCTTTTTCTAGGTCTCTCTGATATCAGAAACAGGGTAAATGGCCTTAGTAGCTGCTTATAGGAGGTTTTAGTTACTGTGAGATTCTTTGTTGTTTATGTTATTTTTAAAATCCTAGTGTATATTTTTACAATTAAGTCATTATAGCCAGTCATTATATGAAATACTTTTTTATGTATTTATTTGTAAAAATAACTATCCTTGAACTTGTCTCCTGAGTTCTGAAACTACAGCACTTATCAGCATTTGAAATTTGAATTATGAACTTTTGCAGGAATCATCTGGCTTTGTTTTCTCACATTCTTTTTCTATGTGGAAATTTCTACATCTGTTGTCATGGCTATATATTAACCAGTTAAAATGATCGGCTATCCTAACATTAAAAACAACAGAAAAGAAAGATGAAAAACTAACAGAGTAATTAAAAAGTTTTAAAAGTAATAAATGTAAGGTTAATAAAAATAAAAGGAGAAAAGTAAAAAAGGAGAAAAAATTTGGGGGGAGAGGTTTGAGACAAAGTGTCCTTGTAGCCCCAGCTGGACAGGAACTCACTATGTTGACCAGGCTGGCCTTAAATCTCACTGAGTTCCACCTGCCTCTGCTTTCTGAGTGCTGGGATTAAAGGCATGCCTTACCATGCCAGCTAAGAATTTTTTTTTAAAGCATAGTAGAAGAGACAAAAAAGATCAATTAAAGAATAAACCTATAAAAAGCAAAAGTATATAAAAGTAAGAAAAAAGATGGGAAAACAACAACAAAATATTAAAAACTTCTCTTAGCTAAGATACTTGGGCCAGAAATGCCACTTTGTGGGTCATTTAACACTGAGATCCATGTGGTAGGAAGGGCTTGTGAGTCTCAGCTGAAACTAGTTGTGATTTCTCCCTGCTTCTACCCTGACAATTTAGGTCAGTTTCCAGGATGTCCCCTGGCTCTTTCCTGCCCCGCAGGTTAAATTGGTGCTATCCCTGGCAGAACTGCATTGGCTCCACAAACCTTTTATGTATGTACCAGAGGTGTGGCAAAAGTCTAGCTGTCAAGTGCCTTTATTGCATAAGGAGCTTGAGCAATATGTGGATGCCCAGGCAGGTACATGTTCCCTCCATGTCCTTAGGCTGTGGGTCCCCAGGTCATAACAAACAGCCAAGCTGTGGTATGTTCCCTTGATGGGGGTGGGGTGAGTGGGGGGGTGTATTAGTCACTTTTCTGTTGCTGTGATAAAACCACCATGACCAAGGGAACTTGTAAAACGAAAAGTTTATTTGAGCTTATGATTGACTGTTCCAGGGAATTAAGAGTCCATTGTGGTGGGAAGCATGGTTGCTGGGACTAGAGCAGAAAGCCAAGGTTCACATCTTCCAGTGAGCACAGGGAATTAGAGAGAAAAGCACTGGAGACTGCAAGGCTTGTTGAACACATTAAGCCCACCCCCAGTGATGTACTTCCTCCAGCATGGCCACACCTTCTGAGACCTCCCCCCAACTGGGGACAAAATGTCTGAATACTTAAAGCCTATGGGGGGACATTCTCTTTCAAATCACCACATGGGGTAAGGAGGTTGGAGGGGTATGACAGTCAAACCACTGAGTTCAGCCAGGGAGAATTGGTGATCTTTCTATCTTTTTGCTTTCAGACCCAGACCTTTTTCAAAACCATATATACCTTGTGTAGCTGGTCTCTCACCTCCTCACATAGTGGGACCCCCTACCTCTGGGAAGTTTCCTCTCCTCTCCATGTGGTAGCCCATCCTCTCTGCTGCCTAAACCTCAGTGGATTTGTCACAGACATCCCATCTTCCATTTGGTGTACTCTCATCTTGTCACTACTGCAGGAGGTCCTCAGGGACCTGAACTATGATCATTCTATTTTTTTTTTTTTAGCCCTAGGCTATTTAGCTTCTAAGAATAGCTTCAAAATAGCTTCTAATTGGAGGCCTTAGAATGTTTCTTCTTCTAACAGTAGGTTTTTCTTCTCTAATGGTAGGTTTTTAGGCAAGAAGTGTGACTTGAGGCCAAATCCTTGTACTGGATCTCCAGCTGCAGAAAACAAGGGTTTCTCTTGTAGTTAGAAAACATGCATTTCTCTTGTAGTTGGGACTTCTGGTCTGCTATTACTACCTGCATTGCTGGTCCTTCAGACTTTCCTTATGCCTCCAACATGCAGCTCTCCATTCCCAGGAGAGCTGAGGTTGAAGTTTAAAACTACTTTGGTACTTTTCTCTTGAGTACTTTCCACTTCTGCTGTTAAGCTTTCTCCTCACTTCCTTTGGTTCCCAGCATTCTTCCTCACTTTCTTTCCTTGGAATATATTTCTCATTTGTCCTGGCTCTTCTTACCCTCCTACTAGAAGACCATCTTTCTCCCTTTTCCTAGAATTTCTTTCTTTTAGAATTCAAATGATTTTTATTTGAGGATAGAGTCCTATTAGCAGCATAAGTCTCTTTGAAATGCTCTCAGTAATTAAAAGCCATGACTGCATGCTTAAATTACTGTTTAGATAGCCTTAAATCTATTACAAATGAATTTCGTAAAAATGGGTCAGCACTTTTTTAAAAAACTTTGATTTTTTTTTAATTAAAAAACATTTTTCCCCATTAACAATAGAGAACAAAAAGAAGGAGAACAAACTGAGCTTGATGGAGTCAGTGGTCTGGCCGAGTTCGACTCAGGACCAGTTCCTGCTAATCCTTTCCAGCCTATAGCAGCTGTGATCATTGAGGTATGGACTGGGGCACATACAGTTTCCATATGTTAAACAATAAGCTTAGGAAAGGAGGTTAGGTGTTGGGACAAGAGGCAAGATGATAGAAGAACTTCTGAGAATATTTCCAATGTAGTTAAGGATGTGTAGCTGAGTGAAGATTTACTTTTGGAGCTAGTGGTATAGCCCAGTGATAGAATGCTTCATAACCTTCAGTACAGTATAAAAAGAGAAGTATGACTAAAAATGTGTAGGAATAAGAATAAAAGTTGAATATATCAATTATAATAGTTAATGTTTTATTAAACCTATTTTGCCATTTCTTTCACAGTACAAATGAATTTAATCTTCTTTATATTCTTTGTACTAGTATTGTTATTACTATCTCTTTGAAATAATACTTAGATTTTTATAAAATATTTTATTTATTACTTTTATTATTATGTGTATGAGCTGGGATGTAAGTGTACCCATGTCATGGAGTACCCATGGAGGACATTAAGAGTGTCAGATTCCCTGGAACTGGAGTTATAAATGGTTGTTAGATGCCATGTGGGTGCTGGGAATCAAACCCAGGTCCTCTGCAAGAGCAACTGGTACTGCTGAGCCATCTCTTCAGCTCCAGTTTAGATTTTTATACTTTGTTAGTGTACATAACATACATTCTGTTTTCCCAGGATACCTAAGAATGTTTCAAACAGCATACATTATATATTACTGTATCAGAATTCTATTTCATTTTAATTGAAACAAGTTTTACACACATTAACTTGTAAATTTAAAAAGTATTATTACATTATTATTTTTTGCGTGTTACACATTAACTTGTAAATTTAAAAGTGCGTATATCATTTGTGTATGTGTACAGGGTGCACGTGTGGAAGTCAAAGTCAGCTTTTAGTACTGGGTTCTTTCCTCTCACTGTGTGGGTTTCAGGGATTGAACTGAGGTCATCAGCATTGGTGGCAAGCAGTTTTACCTATGAGCCATCTCACTGGCTCAACTTGTAGTGAAAGGTGAATGAGGGTATATGTGCTGTGTATATGTCTGTGTGTCTGTATTTATTCTCATCTTCTGCTGGTGACCAGAATTTGCACTGGTCCTTTTCTAATTGCTTTGAGCAGCCATGTCTCCACTTAGGCCGTGCATCCTACATGTCCTCCATTGGTGCTCATCTCCTGGAGGCAGCTTGCTGTTCCTGCCCCGCATTCTCCTTTCTCCTTCCCTTGTCACTTCCCTTGCCAGGTGCTCATCAGAGATGGTAGACCAGTTAAAATAAGCCATTAATAATATGAGCTATCGTTTTGTCTCCATCCTGTCAGAAACTGTGTTTGTCAAGTTTTGTTTTTGTTTTTCTTTTAAACATTCTTTTCTAAGAAGGATTCAGGATTTGTTTTTCACTTTGAAGTACTGATGGGTTCTCTGTAATCAAGGTTGCCTTACAAATAAGAACAACTATTTTACAACAACACAGATGAAAATTAAAATTTGTTACAGTACAAGAGGTTAACAATAGTGGTTTACCTCATAGAATATCATATATAGAGTCTGTAAATCAGTAGTATGACAAATGCACAGTTATGCCTGTAAACTATGATAATTCAGGAAGAATTCTGAATTATCTATAAAGTATTGAAAACAATCCTACAGTCCTTTTACCATCCATATTATTTTTTCTCAGTCAAACTTCTTTAATATGTTTGCATTGCACAGAAGTACTGACTGTTGTTTGTTTGATTTTACTACTGATATTCAAAATGGTGAGGTAGTATGAAGAACTGTCAATAAGCGACAGATCATTTGAACAGGTAGCAATAGATCTAAGTGTGTATGAACTTTTAGTATCAAATAAAAGTAAAATTTCAAATCTAAGAGCAATAATGTTGTAAGAAATAGTTGTTTGGAAACCAGTAAAATAATGAAATACTATATGCTAAATTACATTTATTTAAAACATTGGCCTTAAATTGCTAATAAATAATATAATTTAATGTTTCTGTGCTAGGGATATGAAAAACTTTTAAAAGCAAAACACTCAAGCTACAAAACATAAAGCAAAATGTAGATTGTATGTTCAAATTTAAAATAGCTGCTCTACAAAGTTAAAATACAAAGTGGAAAGAAGAAACCAGCCCTAATGCAGAAAGAGATATGCTAGCCACACAGTCCTGTGTGACTGTGGGATACATCCTAAAAATTGTCATAAAAATAATAGAAGAAACTGGGCACTGGATTGGTACAGGCAGTGCTCAAAGTGGGAGTAGGACATGGCTGTGAGATATTTAATAATTGATCCTCTCTAGTAATTATAACATTTTTTTAGTTAAGTCAAAACTCAAATTAAAACAATGCCAAGTAAGTATTTATTAGTTAGGTTACCAACTTACAGCACTGAAAATGACTTACAGATGTGCTGAACATATAGCTCAGTAGTATGGCATTGGCCTAGCATACACAAGGCCCTGGGTTCAATCTCCAGGACCTTAACTGTCCCAAATCACTTAGAGAAATGTTACTCTTTCAGTCTTTTGCATAATTTTCTCTGAGGCAAACTTTTGATTTTATGTCACTTTTTTCAATGTATTAAACAGCTGTTCCAAATTTAATTTGGATCCAGTGTTTGAATTTAAAACATTAGGACAGTTTGCTTCTTATAATAACAACAATTTATACATATATATGCATATCTTCCTTTTTTTTAGTTTTAGGTTGTTTGGCATTTATTTTTACTGTATTTTTAATGGAGAAATACATTATCTGTTTTCACAACGGTGCTTGAAAATACAAGGAGTACAGATATCACAAAACAAAGCAAACCCCATTCATGAGACACTATGCACAGCACATGAAAAAGTAGTCTGCTATTCACGTAATAAAAACTATACTTAAAAAGTCCCAAGTTTCCAGCTTGGTAAAAAACATTTAATGCACAAATTTTTTTCCAATGTGTAAACAAAATGACAAGACTAAATTTGTGTCTGGAAGTCTCAGCCAGACACAGTAGCTATTCAAAATGCAACAACTGTGTGCTTTTCACCTGATTTGTTATTCTGGTGGAAGGAGAAGGTGACTTGCACAGGGCAAACGTATGAGAAACAGAGATAACTGTATCCTGGGTATCAAAAAGTCTCAATTACTGCATAGCTTACAAGGCAAAAAGACTGCAGCCCAACATCAAAAAATTAATCTAGGACAAGGGAGATTAATATAATTGTGGTTTGACATGAAGGAAAAAATGGGCCTTATAGAACGGGACACAGTTTGGGGTGATAGGGGAGACAGAACCAGGCTACTGGAAATGCCTGTTAAGTTTGTTGTGTCAGAGCTAAGAAACAGCAAGCTACCATTCAAAGATGTCTGTTGATCCTCTGGCTCCTCTATACGGGTATTTTGCCACTTTAAAGTTTGTCTGTTTTTCCTTTTTCTTAATGTGTCCCTAATATTTGGTAAGATAAAAGAATAAAAAGCCAGGTAGATACAAGTGCTTTGCAGCAACTATTTTTTGCATGACTGTACACATAAAATCTGATGAATTCTGGTATGTCATTAAAAAGTAAATTGGCTTGAAATTCCTGGAGGAAAAAAAAAAATGCCTCTTTGCCTACATGTTTCAAATTGGAAACTAGCTTTTTCTAAAGCAGGTATTCTGGTATATGTAAACTCTCACATATATGGAATCAAATGGTTATCCAAGATCAGTGCTGTATTTTACAGATATACCACTGACTGAAGGTTTATTATTAGCCGCAGAGTTGGAATTTGGTGTTTGGTGCTACATGGCTACAAAATGAGTGAACTCATAGCATGGTTTAGATATCGATATTGTGGGTTTTTAAGAAATATATAAGGTATACTTTGTGCAAAGAGCAAAAAGAGGGTGGAGCAGAAGCCTTTTTGTTTAAGGACAAATGATTACTATCTAGTCCCTGATTAGATGTTCTCCAAAAAAAAAAAAAAAAAAAAAAAAAAAAATCTACAGAAAAAAAAAACAAAAACAAAACTGATGTGTCATTTCTTGATCATGTTCCACTAAAACCAAAGACATCCTATTTATTGTTTTGACTTCAAATATATGACAGATATTTCATTTTAAAAGTGCAGCTCCCTTCTGGGGACTGAGATCAGGATATAGCTTTCTGCTTTCTCTTAAATGTACTACTACACAAATAGCATCCAATTTTACTAGTAAGGGCACCTCTGCGGGGGGGGGGCAGGAAAAAAATACACACGCACACGAAAATTGACCAAGGTGAAAAGTTAAAAATTGGTTCTAGTTCCTAACGAAAGTCATAAAGTGCGTACACTATATGGAATTCAGTTCCTAGTTTGTATTGCAAATTTCCCCAACGATGGATCAAACATAAATCCAATACTGATGTCAGTCATCAATAGAAATATAGCCAGAGGGTATTTTTTTCTTTTCTAAGAGTAGGGCATATCATCTTTGTCCATTGGAAGGTAGTTAGTAAAATAAATGATGATATAGCCATTTAAAATGTTAATGTAATTAGGGGGATGAGGGTCGTTCAGTTAGTAAAGTGCCTGATGTACAAGGGTGAGGACCCAGGTTCAGATCCCCAGAATCCAGTTAAAAGCTGGGCATGGGGACGTGTGCCTATGAGTCCAGTGCTGGGGATGTGGAGACAAGAGGCTCTCTGAGCTCACTTCCCAGACCATCAGCTAAATAGATAAGCTTCAGGTTCACTGAGAGACCTTATCTCTGGAAAGCCACCTGATGCTAACCTCTGTTTTCCACAAGCACACATACCTGCACACACACATGTACATAACCACACTAACCAGTATATGTACTACATAATACACCCAAAAAATGGTAAGACAGTTGATGAAAATAATATCAGCTAACACCGTATAGCATTTATAACATAAGACACTATTGTAAGTACTTCATAAATTCATTGACATGGAAAAACATATTTTAAATTAAAACCAGTTGATTTTTGTTGTAGCAGTGAATAAATACAAATACAGAGAGTCACACATGTATGTTTGTTGGTGGTGTGTTTTGTTATGTGGAGAAGCTGTGGAGAAAGTGCCTCTTACTGATAATAAACTGAATGGTGTTCATCTCTCAATTACAAAACTAATGGCAATATTTATTATTTGTCATTAACCCTCTGTTACTGATATTTAGCAATTAGCATGTTTTAATCATATATTTGGGAAATTAATATAAATATCACAATGCCATTGAAGTTACTGAAAGCTCTTTAGTTCTTCTTAAAATGATCTTGCTTGTGACAGTTATGATAAAGATAAATGTATTTTATTTTGTTAGAATGAAAAAAAGCTTGAAAAAGAAAAAAAGAAGCAAATTGTGGAGAAAGACAGTGGTGATTGCTCCTTGGAACACAAAACAGAGCAGGAACAAGTGGAGGCAGAGAATCATGAGAGTGAGAGCCACAATCCGAATGAATGTGAAATTGTAGAGAATTCCAAGGAGGCCTTAACACAGCACTTGGACAATGAAGATGAGGTAGAGTGGCGATCTTTAGAATCAAGTGGTAAATCTCATTATTTCCTAATTTTCATATGTAAACGAAATTTATATTTGATTTTATATCATGTTTGTAAAAAGGTTCTGTAATATAATGCCTTTTATTTCCATTTTGATTCCACATAAAATGAGATGATTCAAATCACATGAACTCATTTGAAAAAATGATTATTTTCTAAATATATTTGTTTTTCCTATAGAGTATGTAGGCATCACAGATGTTGGTTATGTCTTATGTTATAGATAATTTTCATTTTAGAAAATTATTACATGGTATTACATATATTTAAATATATGAAGTAAATTTTAGGAGCTTAGAAATTTAGTTGAAATATTTTGATAACTTTATTTTAAATTTGGTCATTTTATATACAATTTTGGTTTTAGGCTGTTTAAATTTACACTTGTATAAGTCAAAGTCACTTTTCTGTTGCTGTGATAAAACACCATGACCAAGGCAACTTACAGAAGGAATAGTTTATTGGGATTACAGTTCCAGAGGGATGAGTCCATCCTGGTAAGCAGGCATGGCAGCAGGAGGCAGTCAGAACAGAAACCCAAGAACTCACATCTTCAAGCAGCCACTGGAAGAATAAAGAGAGAAACTGGAAATGGACAAGGTTAAAGTCCACCTCCAGTGACTTGGTTCCTCCAGCTAGGCCACAACTCTTACTTAAATCTCCCAAAGCAGAGCAACCAACTGGTGACAAAGTGTTCAAATACTTGGAGCCTGGAGCCGCACGCTCATTCAAATCACCGTACACATTAATAAAGAGAGCCTTAACATGTTCATATGTGTTTAAGTGAGAATCTGTCTGGTTTTGTTTTCATTTTCTATAAATAATAAAATTCTGCTGGGTCTACTGAGATGTTGATTACATATATTTATATTGGACATATCTTGCTTAGGGATTATTTTAATGAGTAATGTATATATATTTGATTGGCATCTTTTTAGTCATATTTTAAATGGTTATTTTTAGAATATTTATACCCAGACTAATTCTACATATTTCCTTAAGGAAAGTCACTATCTCTTCCCTTTTTGCAGACCTTACTGAGTTTTATGGAAACTATTACAATTAATCAGACAATTATATTTGTTTATTATGACATTAAGAAATTTAGTTACTTTTGGAATTGAAAACCTCTCTTAGAACTTGAAACAGGCTTTTTGCTGTTTGTATTATATTCATTAATCATATTTATTCTGTTAGCCATCTAAAATTTATTCTTTGTAACTGCAAATGCATATTTGGTTATTGATAACAGTTCCAAAAATTGAGTGGAAAAGTAACCTGTGCATCTTCTTACAGATAGCAGTAAAAAGAAATCTAAGAAACTAAGAATGAAAAGGAGTCATCGGGTAGAACCAATCAATACAGATGAATCTGCTCCCAAGAGTCCAGTACCTCCCCTGCCTCCCCTTCCTGGTGAGTAAATCTACTGCTTTAAGCACTGTAGAAAACTAGGAAGAGTAAATTATGTACTTTCCATTTAATGTTTTCATTATCCTCAGTTTCTAAGAATCATTTCCTGTTTATGCTGTGCAAAATTTTTTCACACTTAGGTATTACTCTTAAGGAGGAAAAAAAAAGTAAAACTTACTAAAACCTTACTCAGTAATTCCTAGAATATGTTCGGATTCTATTCAAAATATCCATATCCATATTGCTGAAAGAACTTAAGCTTTAGTATTGTACTGTTTCTTTGTTTCATCCTAAAAAATCACTTAGATACATGATTTTCCAAATATAAATCCAACATGCATATCCACCTCCTAAGATGTTACAGGAAATTAATATATGCAAAGCTATGGGACATAACTATACAATAACTGTAAGTGACTTTCAGCATTAAGCATGGTATCTCACCTCTTATGATGCTCAATAAATATTTGAAAACTAAATAAATGTATATTTGTAGTATTCTTACTGTCTTTCTGTAAAGTTTTAAATAGTGTTATTTTCCTTAAGAATTAAAAAAAATATATTTCTAGTGTTCCATTTAATGAGAAAATAACTTTTAGCTCCTGCTGCAGATTAGAATGATAGCCTAAAGCTTATTTGTGATGGCGATAAAAGGGGTGTGTATTTTTAATTCCATGTGACTGACAAGTTCAAGCAGATGTTAGCATCCCATAGTAATATTGTGAACAAGAATCCATTTAAAATGAGTTCATGGATCTTAGAACTGTTATTCTGTACCTTTGAATTGACATGGAATGTTATATACACTTGCTATCAAGGGACAAATCCTCTGAAAAGACGTTAACAGACATTCATTTAACACTCTTCTAAATGTTTTTCTTTTTCCTTAGTTGGCTGGGGAACCCCTAAAGTCACTAGACTTCCAAAACTTGAGCCTCTTGGTGAAACACGTCATAATGGTAATGCAAAAGGACCAGTTTTCAAATATCATCTGTGCATATTGCATCCACTTTTCTTTATATTTTTACTTCAGAATTTCATTTTATTTCTGGTAGCCTTTCAGATCTGCCATCTTTTTCATTATACTTTTTTCACTTTATTTTTTACTTTTAAATGCACTTTCCATCTCTGTAATTTGATTTGTGCTTACCTCAGAATGCATACATGAAAATATTTATTCTTGTGTTTAATCATGATACAACTAAGTCTGAGATACTGTAGTTTTACTTACAGTGTTAGAAATCTGACATGTCCTGCATATATTCAGTATGCTCTTTCTCATCATAATAAGAATCCCAACTATTGAAAATTAAAATGAAGTTAAGGCCAAAACAATTGCAAAATCAGACATAAAATTAGCAAACAAAATAAAATTGGGCTCAACAGAGTTTTTTGAAGGCTTTATGAAATCAAGATAATAATTTTCCTTGAACGAAATTAACAAAGCTCATACAGCCATTATATGGTGTTATATGCTAAGAAGTAAACCCAAGGAAAATAATTAGGAGTCATGGGAAAAGTCATTCCTGACTGTAATACAAATCATGATTACTTACAAATACAGCTCTATCATGCAAAAGAATAATTCTGTGTAGTTGTAGCTCCATGAACTTAAGAGCATCTAATCCACTTTTCTTTTGTGTTGTTACTCTACAACTTTGTTTCCTCAAGGGATCACTTACTAGAGAAATGTTAGAAATTTAGTCTTTTGAATAAGTATTGCCATAAATTCTACATTATATCAAACTGATATATGTATCATATCAGTATAAAAATGTATTTTGAATTTTTTTGTGTGTTTTGGTTTATGTCCCACAGGGTTTGTCTGTAGCCCTAGCTAGACTGAGACTCACTATGTAGACCAGGGTGGCTATGGCTACAGTATTCTATGTCTTTGTGGAGTGTTTGTCTAGACAGCCCTTTTCCAGCAGGCCACCCTTTCTGCCTTTCTCTTTGTAAAGTCTTTCAAGTGAGTTTATATTTTTACATTGTAGAGCCTTTTCTGGTAGAGGTTTAACCTCCAATGTATGTTTCTTATTGTTGCAGTACCAAGTGTAAAGTATAGAGCTCCTTTCTTTTTAATAATTAGATCTACATTTGTAGCACTTGTTTCTTTAAATATTAAAAGAAACTCTTCCTTTTGTAGGCTTAACTCCTTCTTGTTCAGTTCTTTTACTTCCACTTTTTGCTCTCCATTCTCAGTATAGACTGTTGAAAAGCATCTAGCAATAACCATGCTGCAGCCTAAGTGCATGTTGACACTTCTTGAAATTTCCTCCATTACATTCTATTACTTTTGAATTTAGGAGGGGCAAGGTATGGCCAGATTCTTTGCCATAATGTAACATGAATAGCCTCTAGCAAGATTCCAGTAGAGTCCTTGTTCCTCTCTGAAAATTCATGTGCACAGACTTCATTGTCTGCATTTCTGTTGGCCTAACAGAATTTTCCATTGAGCTTCATTTGTAGCATTCTAGTTCTAGCCAGTAGCTCCATGTTCTCCCACATTTATGCCGAAAACGGGTTCAAAAGGCTTAAGAACCATGTGGTCTTATTCATCATAACAAGGACTCAAGTTTTTCTGATACGAGTTTTCTGTAGGTTCTTTAACCTTCCATGACAGCACCCACAGTTGGGGATGTTGAAACACATGTGGGGGTGGACATTATAGATGCAAACTATAGCAACACATATTTTATGATTTGACACCAGTGCATGCAGACAGAACATTCATACATATAAAGAATAAATAAAAATTTTTTAAATGTGTAATATAAAGTGAATAAGACATACACTCTACCTTTGTAGAACTCCTTATCTAATAAAAAAGACCATCTTTCAACTTACTGTAGTATATATGACAGTAAATTCTTTAATGCAGAATTGGAGTACTATGTAGAAAATATATGGACTGTTAGAGAAAGTGGCATAAGAACTAATTGTTCAGACTGAAAAGAGCCTGGAGAAACAGGATCTAGAAGTAAGTACCCCTGTGATCCCAGCACCATTGATGGCTGAGGCAAGAGAACCAAGTTCCAGGCTAGCCTGAGCTAAGTAATGAGAGCTTGTCACAAATAAAGTTTAGGTGGGTGACAGAACTAGAAAAGAATAATAGTTTATGTGGAAAATAGTGTGAAAGCATGAAGTTACATGTGACTGGAGATTAGTTTCATATATGCAGGGCTGGTACGAGAGGGGATATTTTAAATTACATCTGGCCTTGGGCTAGATGGTAAAGGTCTTACATATATATTAAAATAAAATTATATAATATTAAATATATTGCTATTTTAATCTTTCACATGCCTATGTTCATTTTAAGCATGGGAATAATGGCACTAGATTTGAAGTTTAAGAAAAAAATTTATCTTAGTATGTAGAATTGGTGGATGGTCGTTATCCCTGAGGTAGGAGTTCCAGTTAGGAAGGTGATGTAGTCAAAGTAAGAAACAATGAGTGGAAATTGGAATGGAAAACTTAAAAATGTTTGCAAAGAACATTTTCACAAGTATTATAAGTAATAGTTGATGAATGGAGTTTGGGGTTCAGGAGAACAGAAATCGAGTATGATGTGGTTCAAGGGTCAGCACATTTTTTTCAGTCTAATGTTGAAAATATATGAATAAGGTAGATAACTTTTTGGAGTGTTGTGTTGATGTAGTTGTAGGTTAATCTGTTTTCAGTGTCTAAAAGATGTAGCACGAATAGCATGACACTCAGTAGAAAAGAAAATAAGTGTGAGTGGTCAAGGATATGTTGGCAGTTCCCCACCCCTATCTAGTGGTCTCACTTGCTGGGAGTACTTTGCTTATAAGCAGATGCTCTGTAATTACTTCTAAATGAATGCAAGTTAAGGAAATGATAGTTTGCTATATGGGGGATAGCGCTATCTTTTCCATCTTAATGGAAAGGATACATTATGGTCTTCAGGGAAAATATTACAATTAACACTGGAAAAAGGAGGTTGAACGCAGACTCAGAGGGAAGACCCCACTCAATTTTTTGTGTTTGGTTTTGAATTAGTATTTTTAGGAAAATTAATTACAGTTAAGACCACTACATTCTAGGATTTTTGTTAGTTTTAGGTATTTATCAAATTTCAGCTTTCCAGAGAAAACATTATATTTCTGTAAGTTTTAAAATAACTTCATTATTTTTTCTATATGTTTTAAGTAAAATTGTATCTAACTTAGCTTTTTTAAAAAAATGTACAGTCTCCAGGTGTGGTGGAGCAAGCCTTTAATCCAAACACTCAGGAGGCAGAGGCAGGTCGATCTCTGTGAGTTCAAGGCTAGCCTGGTCTACATAGTGAGTTCCAGGCCAGCTGGGGTTACAGGAAATCTGTGTCTCAAAAAGACCAAAACCAAACAAACACGTAAAAATGTCCAGTCATCTTTGCTTTTATTATTTTGGAAGAAAGCAAGTATTATGAATTGTAAACTGAAAAAAAATTATTAATTCTTTAGGTTAATCATGAAAAGTTCATTTGAGATCTTCCTTGGTACCAATTACTTGATTGCATCCTCTTCTTCTTAACTTTGAGCATATTTTTTTTTCCTTTTATGTATAGAAGTATAATGACAAAAGGCTGGTGGCAGTGGATAGTTTATGAGTTAGTGGATAATTAAGAGTCAACAGTTAAAAAATTACTGAGTTGAAAAAAAGTATCATCAAACTGAAAAATATTTAAGGCAGATTCTTACTTTGATTATAGGCACTTACCTTGATGACTGTTTGATTCTACTTTTGTAATTGCTCTTATTGCTCACAGAGCCTGCTCAGTATAATAAAGACAGACACATTCTGAAAGAGGCTTAAAAGACATTCTATACTTTGTGAGCACTCTCAATCTCTGCTTCATCAATGTGTTATATATTATATAAAAATGAACAAAAGGTTCTCATAATGAGTCAAGATATCAGCTACACAAACTAAAGAATAAGGTCAAAGCTTAAAATTCTGAAGGAAGATAAAATGTGCATGTCTTCTTACTGCCCTTTGATTTCCAAGTTAAAAAAAATTGACAGGTTATATAAAAAAAGTGTTTAGGTAATTAAGTTCTTCATTTTAGTTATGTATTAAGATCAGCTTATATTCTCTATCACTAACACAGTAAGAGACCTCTTCTGTATAGAATGAGTCCATTTTCTGCAAAGAAATAATACAAAATCTACAAAAATACAGTAATTTCTTGGAAAAGATATTCTTTGCACATGCATTTGATTTTATTTATAGAAAAAATTTTTTGAGATAGGGTCTCCCCATAACCCCAGGTGGCCTGGAACTCACTCTGTAGACCAGGCTGGCCCTGAACCTACAGAGATCCGCCTGTCTCTGCCACCATAGTGCTAGAACCAAAGGCATGCACCACCACACCTGGTTTAAAGGTGGTTCTTAGTTGCCATGTGGGTGCTGGGAATTGAACCTGGGTCCTCTGCAAGAGCAGTTGGTGCTCTTAACCACTGAGCCATCTCTCCAGCCCAAGAAATATTTTTAAATTCATCAAAATGGTTGGATATCTCTTTCAACATTCACTGTAACCATAGTAACTGGAGGTTACAGGCAGCTACTTTTATGTTTGAGAATTTCAGTTCTCTCAAATCACATTGTAATATGGGCAGCAAATACAGCTTTCTTTTCAGGAGGCCAAGGTCCCATGCTACTGAGTTGCAGAATCAAGGTCCCAGGCTACTAAGTTGCAGAATCAAGATTTCAGTTTAGCTCTGTCTGCTTTTGAAACCCATACTTTCCACTGGTTATGTTTGTTACTACATTAATACTTGTTAAGCCATCCTGACAGCTTAATTTTTGCTTTGAATTTATAGTTGTTTGAACAATAATTTTCCCCAGTACATTTTTAATACAATTTATTTATTTATTTATTTATTTATTTATTTATTTATTTATTTATTTTGGTCTTTTCAAGACAGGGTCTCCCTATAGCCCCAGCTGTCCTGGAACTCACTCTGTAGATCAGGCTGGCCTTGAACTCACAAAGATCCACCTGCCTCTGCCTCCCAAGTGCTAGGATTAAAGGCATGCACCATCATGCCCGGCCTTTAATACATTTATTTCTAAGCGCACCTGAACACCAATGTTTCTAGAATAATTTAAGGTAGCAGACAGAAAATAACTAATTACTGATAACTTAAATATGTCATTAAGATTATCAGGTAATTTATGGCCAGTAAAGAATAGAAACTTGAGTTGGTAATTTGGCCCAGTGGCCAAAGATACTTGCTGTTAAGCCAGATCACCTGAGTTTGGTTCCCAGGAGCCACATAGTAGAATCAAAGACTCCCACAAGTTGTTTGCAGACACATATACACAGATAAATGTAATAATTTCTTTTTAATTTTAATTATTTTTATTGTTTGTGTATGAGCATATTGCCTGCATGTATGTAAGTGCACCCATGTTCTGCAATGCCTGCAGAGGTCAGAAGAGAGTGTCTGGACCATGTGGGTGCTGGGAACAGAGAGACATTGCTCTTCACTGCTGAGTCATCTCTCCAGCCCTAAATGTAATAATTTTGGTAAAAGAAATTTTTAAATGTTTTGTTATAAAGAAAGGCATGTGACTGGGATATGGCCCAATTGTAGAGTGAGCATGCATAATACCGTACATACAATTTCACAACACACACACACACATACACACACACACACACAAAATGTTTGTAAAATACACAATTACAAAACTGTTGGAAGCATCATGATAAAAGAGACCAATCTGCTTCTTCTGAAGTCCCTAGATGCGATGACCACTGGAGAAGAATATGGTGTGTACAGTCACTTACAGGACATTAGCACTTAGCAGCAAGTTGTGTAGATTTTCAGTGTTTTATGTTTTATTTTCTAATATGAATTTGTTGTAAAAAATTTTTAAATATCTATTTGGCACAACTTTTCACTACTCAAATAGAATTTATTCTGGCTGTTGTGGTTTGAATTTATTCACATACTCTTGGATCTTGTCCTTGCTTTGTTTTCCATCTTTCCCACCCATCACTTCACAAGTGTTTCTCTCTTACTCTTTTTTTCTTTTTAAAAATATTTTTTTTATTTTACACGCATAAGTGTTTTGCCTGTATGCATATAAGTGCACTTGTGTTGTGCAGTGCTCAAAAAGGCCATGAGGGCATCGGAGCTCCAGGAACTGGAGTTAGAACAATTGTTAGCTGATTTCTGGGTACTGGGCACCAAACCCAGAATCCTCTGCAAGAGCAGTCAGGGTCTTAATGGCCGAGCCATGTCTGTCTCCTTGTCCTCTTTTTAAAGATGATGGTTGGAAAATAAGTGAGTGAAAAAATTTGACTACCACATTGCTTTGTGTTTTTGTTTCCCTTCTTTCTACAGATTTCTATGGGAAGCCCCTGCCTCCCCTGGCAGTGCGACAGAGATCCAGTGGTGATGCTCAGGATGGGATCTCGTAACCAAGTCAGATGGATTAGCCTTCATACCAGCAAGGTGAACTGAGAACAGTGTTTCCCAAAAGCAGAAACCCCTGATCATTGATGACTGGGCAAGACAGCAGTAATGATTTCAGGGAGAAAAGAGTAGCCAAGAACTTGACCTGATAATTTACTTCTCCATATTTTCTGCGGTTAAGACAGAAAGGAGAGGAGGAGACGGCCAGTGGCTGGGAAGAGCACTTGACCAAGTGAGCGAGAAGTAGTGCTGAGCCTTTGGTTTACATGTCCCCACCTATGTCCCCACCCTTGGGCATATTCCTGAAGGAACACCTCTTCAGAAACAGAGCCAGTGGACTCTGCATACCTTGTTATTTAATAGTCTGTATTTCTACATACTCAATTTTTTAAGGCACTGCACTGTACATGATGGGGGAACTCCTGGGAATTTATAATCTAAATTTTAAACTATTTTTATATTTTTGTTTAAGTTTGTTATTTTATTGATTGTGCACTTTTCTACAGATGCTTTGTTTAAACTGGATTAGAGTTGATTTACTTGACAGACATAAACTGTACAAGCAGGAAGTGTTTAAATGGCTTGAGGTATGTTTTGTGATAGCATTGTTCTTAAAGTGTACATCCTATTTTGACATAACTTTCAAATAATAACTATTTTAAAAAGCAAGTTCTCAGATTTTTATTTTACCAAATTACATGATTTGAAAGCAGTCCCCAAGGAGAGAGAGTTCACTTTGTTGCTATTGTTTGTTTTCTTTGGTGGTAATCTCAAGAAATGTTAAGACACTTGAAATAATCTTTTTAACCTTAATTTGCTTAAATTATTAAACTTGTTATCCTGAAGACACTATTATAAGTCTTAATAAAACCCACTTTTAGAAATTGCACATCTTAGAGATCCAGGTGCTCTCTGCCACTCCTGTTCTGTTAGAAGCCTTGGGGACTGTTCTCAGTCATTCGGATTCTTTGATGCCTTGAAATTAAAAGGCTAATGCAGGTGTAGAGATTTCAATTTTTCGCTGACAAATAGCTTGGACACTAGAGCAATATGAATAAAAACGTTAGCTCAAATACCTTTATAAAGAATATTTCCAACTCCATATCTGAGTTAAAATGTACTTGCTGTGCACTTGAGTGCCATCCATAAAGATTCTCTGTACCTTGGCCATTTATCAAAACTGCTAGATACATATTTTAAGTAATAGATTCGTAATGTAACATTTAATTAAAAACATGCCATTAAGTCAAGGTGAGGATAAGATAGGCAGGATAGTCTCCATATCCCCTTCTTAAGATGGCCACCATACTGACAGAGGACTATACTGGTTTTTAGACAAGCCCATCAGACGTAGATTACTGTGGTTACTTTTTAAACATTTACAGCAGGTTTTAGTCATCCTTTAACTCACTGGACTTTCACTAGTCAGGTGACATTAGGCAAGTCAGCACTCAAACCGTTTCTTTGAGTTCCTGCATGGGACCTACTTGGCATGGTGTGGTTTTATATACTTCCCATGTAACTTCCTATGAAAAGCCATGCCCAGAATTTGGCAGGGGCTCAGGTGAGGAGAGGCCTCTCAGGAAGTTAGGATGCAAATTCTGAACTGTAGTTTAGAGGAAAAGTGCTCATGTTTGGTTCCTTTTGTAATATTTACTTTTTAAAAGCTCAGCTCATATTCTGCTGCCCTTTTAACATTCACTTGGTTTGAGAGTCAAGACATTTTAGAATTCTTGGCTCTTACCATTGTTTACTGTAGTGTACAGTGATTACCAACAATTTCATAAAGTGATTTTGAAATTTAGTGTAAATGGAATCAATGTTTTATATAGCTTTCTTAAAAATTAATATGTTTTCTTAATGCACTCTAAACATACTTTTCAAGATGTTTTGTAAATCCACATGGATTTTAACACTTAAATGCCTATTTTGTTATACTCTGCATTTTCATTCTTATCATGAATTATAACATTTTCACACAATAAAAATAATTTATATCAATATGGTGTTTCTCTTCATTGATTTCCTTTAGCTAATCAGATTTTTTATAATATGTACAAAGACAGTTAAATTGGTGGATTAAAATAATGTACTTTTTCTTCTTTACATGAAAACCCTTTCTCTATAATGATATAGGTGAGAGACAATGTGATTTGTGTTTCTCCTGTATTACCCCTAGTTAAAGCTTCTGGCCAAAAGATAGATTGTTATTTATTTAAAAGAAAATTACATGTACCTTTATTGGAGAAGCATATGTATATACTACATATACAGTATTACATATAACTGATGTCAGGTATCAAACTACACAAAGAAACTGTGCTAGAAGGAAATGTTTCAAATGCTAACAGTGAATTTTTCAAGAGATCTTGATTGCTTCTCTTCCTCAAAATTTTCAGCTTCTTTTGTAATTTGCCCTGAGGGCAGCAAATTTATATTTTTCTATGAATTGAGTGTCGTGTTTTCTGCCAACTTCAAACCAAGTGCTATTTAGTCAAATTAAAATCTAGAATTTATTAATATGTAAAAAACTGTGAAAGGTCTAGAACAGTTTGCCTATAGAAAGCAACATTGAATCTTATATTCTCTAGCTGTGAAAAAAAAAAAAATTGAGGGCTAGAGAGATTGCTGAGTGGTTAAAGAGCACCTGCTGCTCTTCCAGAGGACCTGAGCTGGGTTCCAGCACCCATTTCTGGAGGTTCATAACTGCCAGTAACCCCAGAGGATCTGACACCTTCTTTTGGCCTCTGAGGGCATGCACACCCTTGTGCACACCCCTCCCTTCACCCTTTAAACACATAATTAAAAAAAATAAGCCTTTTTAAAAACAATATTTTGATTTGATGCTCAATATTCATTCTTTTCTATTCCAACTTAAAAAAAAAAAAAATCCATGCTTCCAGGTAAAGCCTTTCCAAAAGTTGAAACTGCTTATGGAAATAAAGCTTTAGCTTGTATATTTTATCACCCTTGGCTTTTTGTTATGTGGTTTTGTTTTTGTTTTTTGAGACATGGTCTCACTATAAGGCTGTGTAGACCAGGATTTGAACTCACAGATATCTGCCTGCCTCTGCCTCTCTGCTTCTGTTTTTGTCTTTCTGCCCCACTGCCCCTGCCTCTCAAGTTCATGTGCCACCATGCCCAGCCACCCTTGGCTTTAATACCTCAGTATTTTCTCTAAATAGAGAGCATAGTTTATAACAGATTCTTCTGATATTTATTGAGAAATATATTTCAGCCTATGGAAGAAACAAATTCCAAATTATGTGATCACATGATAGTAAGAGATGATCACATGATAGTAATCCTTTTGTTTTGTAGGAACAGAGGAGTAATTACTGTTTTTCAGAAAAAAGGAGAAAATGAGAAATGAATTTCCTTTAATCAAATAGATAGGCTTATAACTAAAGGGGAAATAAATTGTTAGTGTGTTTATGCCCTCAGTTACAAATTCATTTTATACACTGATACGGAAACATGATTTATGATATAGGTGAGTTAATCAGTGGTCTCTAAATTTTTATTATGGTCTTATCAATAAATATTTAATACTTTTCTGTACTTGTTATGATTTTGTTATTTAGGAGTTGCATAAATAAAAAGCACCAACTGCAAGGGTTAAACACAGCTTATTTTCCCCAGTTCTGAAGGGTGGAAATCTAAGGTCAAAGTGCCAGCAAGACTGGCTTATCCTAAGGGTTCTTACTTTAGCTGCTAGCTTACTGTGCTCTCATGTCCTTAGTATGTCTCAGTGTGTCCAAATTGTCAGTTACACTGGATTAGGACTGATTCTCACAGTGGCACTTTAACCTAAGTACCTATTTTTAAAGGTCATCATAACTGGAGATACTGAGGATTAATGCTGCAACAGCAAATTTCATTCTCTGATAATTATAGATAACATATATGTTTTGCATGGCATATGTTTTATGCCTCCCTTAAAAAGGAATTTCAAAACAAGTAAAACATTAAAACTAGAAGTCATAGTTACTCCTTACTCCAGCAGTATGGAATGTCTGCTGGGTTTTGTATACACCTGGACATCTAAAGAAATAGGAGTCTCACCTGAGCTTAGAGTCCAAGGTTGTCAAAATTATGTTTCCTAGCCTTGATTAGAAGTGCCCCTGTGTTTTTTGCTTCCATGTTTTTGAAGGGTTGAAGGGCTCTCATGATGTCAACACTGCTTTACTACCCAATGTGTCTTAACCTTTCGGGCAGCATAAAAGGAAGAGCTTTGGGGCATGGTTTGTATTAAGTATGAAAATTCATTAAACTGCTAAAATATGAGAACTTATAAATATATTTGTCCAAACACTTCTTGCATGAGCTTATTTAGTGTTTTAAAAGGGTAAGATCAAAAAAATTCTCATGCCTACTCTGAATTTGTGGCCAGTCTGGTTTACATAGCAAGTTCCAGCCCAGCCAGGGCTGTGTAGTGAGGCCCTGTCTCAAAAACAAAACAAAACAAAAAACAACTTGTGCCTATTGGTAAGTTATTATTAATGTCAATTAGGCCTTTCACATTATCATTAAAAAGAAAAAAACACTATGCAAGACTTTAATTCTAGCACTCAAAAGGCAGAGATTGGTGGGTCTCTGTGTTTGAGGCCAGCCTGGTCTATGTAGTTCCAGGCTAACCATGGCTACATAGTATACCCCTTTCTCATAACATAAAATGAAAAGTAACTGGAGAAATAAGTAGGGCTGAGATGTAGTTCATTTGGTATTATGCTTGTGTGACATGTGTGACACCCTGGTTTTAATCCCCAGCACCACATAAACCACATATATTCCAACACTTGGGAGGTGTCATCCTTGGTTACCCAGCAAATTTGAGGCCAGCCTGAGCTACTTGAGACACTGCCTCAGCATCAACAATAAAATACACTAATGTAAATTCTGGTATTTAATGTCATGTCTGTTTCTTACCTCATGTTTGCAGTGGTTTAATATAGGCCTACTAATTTCTTTTCCTAAAACAGTGAAGAATTTTATTCTTCGATGGATATTTGGGATGAGATGTAATTGCATTAAGATTCTAGGTGGATTATGGGCTTAAATATAAAAGATCAGGGGCTAGAGAGATGGCTCAGTGGTTAAGAACCAGTATTGCTCTTCCAGAGAACCAGTGTTTGGCCCAGCACCAGGTCAGCTGGCTCACAACCATCTGCAACTACAGCTCTAGGGGAAATCCTGGCCTCTGTGGGGAGCTGCACTCATGTGCATATACCCACACATGTACACATAATTAAAAATCAGTGTTTAAAAATAATAAAAGATCAAACAAATGAAAGGATGAGACAACAGAATTGTCTTCCATCTGTGGGAGAAAATACAGGTACCTGAGAAAATTAGAATGGATCAAACAGCCAGTATCCCATAAAATTTACTTAGGCTGGTTGTGATGGTGCAGCTTTAACCTCAGCCCAGAGAGGCAGAAGCAAGTGATCTACATCCTGGACTACATAGCCAATTTGAGGCCAGCATGGTGAGATTCTGTCTCCCCAAATAAAAACAGACACAAAGTTTATAGAGTTCTTTGCATTTGAGGATTAGATAATTGTAAGAAAAAATGGGAAAATTTTTTTCACTTATTTTTTATGTGCAAATGAATATATATTGATTTTCATGAGTATATAATATAGAACTGGGGGGATATAAATACATACAAATAAATACATAATGACAGATGTTGAATAACATCTTTTGTGTAATATTTAACAGATTTTTTTTTAAAGAAACAATGTTACTTTTCTACATTACATAGGAAGTTGATGGGGAATACTTTTAAAACTGACACTGTTAAGGACACATAGATGAGCAGACATGAGCTTAAAAAAGAAATATAGCCGATAGATTTGAAAATCTTATATATCTAAAAATTATCAGAAATGCAAATAAATCAGCAAAGATCTTTGAATTCAGGAAAATCAAAATAACACTGAATACCATTTTCTTTTGCACTGAATCTAAATTCTAACAAATGGGTTTTTTAGATTACTGAGCAGTTTGAATACATTAAGCTTTAAATCACATTGTGGTAAAGACATTTTCTTTCCATAGTTGTTAAGACAAGAATATCTATTGCATATACCTCTGCTTATATTTTGACCAGAAATGAAGCCCGTGAATTACAGGGCATCACACTTGTTAAACTGCTGAGTTATCAGAGAGCATGGTCCGAGAAACCCCAACACTGCTTGGTGTGATCAACACCTTCCAGAGAACACTGACATTTGTTCTGTGAAACTGGGTAAAGGAGGCATAGTGGGCCCTTTTCGGTCCTTGGCCATCTGGTATCATAGCTTGAATTTCTACAACCAGAATAATCAAGGCCGTGAAACTCATGCATATTACCAGAATAATCAAGGCCGTGAAACTTATGCATATTAACAGTAGTCTAAGAAAAGGTGTGACAAATTTGATCACTTTTCTGGATAGCCTTTCATAGGTTAACGGGGTCATCAGACTTGTAGATTAATTAGCTGTGTTTCCGATAATACATCGATGACAGATCTCTCCCGGAGCCCACACTGGCACTGTTCCCGCGACAGGAGACTGGACATAAGCCTGGCCGCCAGGACTTGCTCCTGGACCAGCTCAGCCAGCCCCAGGCCTAGGCCTTTGCTTGTCTCGCGGGAACTAAACCTCTGGCGATATTTTGAGAAAGCCCAGTAAAATCTCGCGAGGTCTAGAACCGGAAGCGAGGCAACAAGCGACCTTCGGTGAATCCTGGAAGTGTGGCTTTTCGTTCTGTTCTCCAGAGCCTTTTGGCTTGGGTTCTCGTGTCCGACAATGCTGACGCCGGTGAGGCCGGAGAGACGGGGAGGGCTGGCTTGGGAGCCACACTGTCCTGCTCCGGAACCTTGCAATACGCGCAGACCAGGTCCCGAGCGTTCTCCGGGGGACTTTGTTAGGTCCCTCCCGCGCCGGCGCGTGCATTTTGGTGTTGACCCGGGGTTGGCTCTCTGGGCAGAAAGGAGTTCCTTCCTCTTTGCATCCAGGG
Source organism: Rhizomys pruinosus (assembly GCA_009823505.1). Classification (NCBI taxonomy): domain Eukaryota; kingdom Metazoa; phylum Chordata; class Mammalia; order Rodentia; family Spalacidae; genus Rhizomys; species Rhizomys pruinosus. Next base: position 615,376 of record VZQC01007615.1, read on the forward strand.
GAATTAAAACTGCGACACCTTCCTGTGCCTTCCACGCACTTTTCTAGGTGAATAAGTGAAACACTTAGAAGTTCCAAGAAGTTAGAGCCCCGTCTATTTTCGTAAATAAACTTTATTTTGGAAGTGCTGTTAGGTTTACAGAAAGGTTGCAAAGTTAACCTTTCACAAAGTGCTGAGCTCCTGCTAACGAACAAACATTCAAAGTGTGGTTAAAAACGTAATGCCTTAGCCAGGCGTGGTGGGTTACGCCTTTAATCCCAGCACTCGGGAGGCAGAGGCTGGCAGATCTCCATGAGTTCAAGGCAAGCCCGGTCTACACAGTGAGTTTCAGGCCAGCTGGGGGACCTTGTCTCAAAAAAGAAAATTAATTAATTAAAAAAAATGCGTTTTGACATTTCCTTAGGATGGATTCACCTTTGGCCTTTATATTTGGATAATAATTACTTTTAAAACGAACGTTCTTTGCGTGTTAGGTCGAGTATCTGTCAGACAATTTTGCTACAAGCTACTGTTACCACTGGAAGAAGTAGAGTCTTAAAAATATTTTTTAAACTCGGAAACCCCACGTCTTGCTGAGTTGCTGTTGGCCTTTGATGGCTGCTTGGTGAGAGTTTTCTTCTGGGATGTGGCCCCTGGTAAATTGCCCTTGCTCCAGTAGACACTTAATGCACCAGTTCAACTCAGTCAGTAGATGAGAACAAAAGATACAAAACATGAAATGAGTGGACAGGGTGTTTCTAGGAGGAGTTGGAAAGGAAGAATAGGGAGTTGATATGACCAAAATACATTGTATGCATGTTTGAAATTAAAAAAAAAATATTTAAAGATGTATTAGGAAAATCACGTTACTGCTAACCTTAAATAAATTTCATGTTATCACAGTGTGTTGTCCGCAACTTTTTTTATCATCTTAGCTGAAGGCAAAATCAGAGGGGAAGCTTGCAAAGCAGATTTGCAGAATTGTGTTGGATCATTTTGACAAACAGTATTCTAAAGAACTTGGGGACTCCTGGAATACAGTAAGGTTAGTATCATTCATCTCTTAACATTCTGACAAAACAGTAGAAGTATGTATTCTGCCTTTTTATGGAGAGGGTGCAGGGAAGATGAAAGTAGAGTAGCTTTTTTGATGCAAGTATGCAGTGGAAGCCTGACTGCCCTCTCCTACTTGACCTATAGAAGTGAGGCACTAAGGAAATAGGGTTGAATAGTGAAAAGTGACAAAAAAAAAAAACAAACAACTTTCCAAGGACAGTAAAAATTAACTCTCTCCTGTACCAAATGCTTTTATCTGCAAAATGGGAATGCGCAGCATCTTAGCAAAATCAGTGCTGTAATAAAAAAAAAAAAATTTAAATGTTTGACCTGAACATTTGAATCTGAAAGATCAGAAGATTCTATAAATCCTTAAAGCCAATGTCCCTGTATCTTAAGTAAAGATACATTTTATTTGGAAATCATATTCCCTGCCAAGTTTGTGTGTTTGGGGCACACATCTTATTTGGGAATCATATTCCCTGTTAAGTCTGTGTATTTGGGGCACACTTGTACATGGACAGACCAATCTAAATGTATTTTGAAAACATATTTAATGCAGAAAAGTCACAGATGTGAATAGCTCAATGGCTCAGTGATTTAAGGTGCTTGCCACCAAACCTGACAACCTGAGTTCATTTGACTCCTGCAGTTGTCCTCTTAACTGAGCCCACACTGATCTACCACTCTCGCCTCAGGAATAAATGTAATGTTTTGTTAAGTGACAGACCTGATTTATATATTTGATAAATTTTTCTCTTGATCACAATGGCAGTGAACAGATATTTGCACAGAGTGCCTGATGTGGTACTTTGCACAGACTAGGGCAGTGTGAGGAGAGATGTTCAATAACATCTAAGACATGTGTCACCAAATGCTGAGGGGCTTGAAGCCACACTTGAACTACTATAAAGGGAAGAAAGGGTATCTTTGGTGGAAAGAACAGCATATTTACTACTGAAGATGTGACTAGCTCTAAGCTTTGGTTCAAATGTAACACTGTCATGATGGAGCAAAGGACATCTGTAGCCAGAGGACACTATAGATTTTACCAACACCAAGGAGCAGCATGACAGTGGTTAAGACTAACTCACAGGACCCTTCCCAATGTGTGTGCTGAGTATTCCTCAGCCAAATTTTTAACCTCTGTGTCTCAGTCTGACTACCTGTCAATTGAAATAGCTATACCTCACAGGGCTATACAGATGTTAGTTCTAACATGAGAAGAGTACTGTCTGGAACACAGAGCTAATAACACCAAAGCTAGGATACACAGCAAAACACAAGAGCTGGGAAATTAGGGCTATCACCTGTCAAAATTCGGAAGGCCTATGTAAAGAATAGCAGTGGCGGGGCTGGAGAGATGGCCTAGCGGTTAAGAGCACCAACTGCTCTTGCAGAGGACTGGGTTCGATCCCCAGCACCCACATGGCGGCTGAGAACTGTCTTTAACTCCAGTTCCAGGGGAATCCGACGCCCTCTTCTGACCTCCGCGGCATTGCACGACATGGGTGCGCAAACCTACATGCAGACAGTACATTCATACACATACAAATAAATAAAATAAAAAAAAAAAGTAGCAGTGGCTTTTGGTAACCATTTTAGATTTTGATATGGAAGGGAGTGCTTTGTGGTACTGCAGTTATAAAATTGCTAAAACTATTCAGTTTTAACAGCAAATACAGAACGGGGATGCCATGGCCATGTTCAAGTTCCCCAATTCATGGAACACAAAGAAAACTGTTATACTCAGGCATGGTTATGGTTTACTACAGCCAGTGTTGTACTACAGATTCCATCGGTCACAAGAACTCATAGAGCTATCCACTCCAATAGAAATGGCGAAGGGCATTTGTACTACACCCTGAGGATATAGAGGTTCACAGTTTCTCCTGCTCACACATGGGATGATTAATTGAAGGTCTTTATGAACTTTGGAAATTAGATATCCACTTCATTGAAAACAAAAAAAAATTAGGTATAGCTTCAGTGACCCCAAGTTCACATGTATAGTATATGAAGAAATGAATGTCCAAAATAGGGCTGGAGAGATGGCCTAGTGGTTAAGAGTGCCAACTGCTCTTGCAGAGGAATGGAGTTTGATCCCCAGCACCCACATGGCGGCTAAAAACCGTCTTTTAACTCCAGTTCCAGGGGAAATTGACACCCTCTTCTGACCTCCCTCTGTGGCATTGCACGACACTGGTGCACAGACCTACATTCAGACAGTACATGCATACAAATAAATAAAAAAAATAAATAATAAAATTAAAAAGAAATTCAAAAAATGTCTAAAATATGTACCTTAAGCACCTTCAGATCTATATAATACATATGGAACCTTCAGCACACACATATGTTTTGTGAATATATTTATAGATATGTATGGAACAAATTAAGTTGTGTTTAGACTTGAGGGCTGTCTTCAAAATACCTCATTGTATATATGCAAATCACCAGAATTGGTGGAATGTGGTAGAGCAGGGTGGCTGGGACAGTAAGAGATTTGTACCCGATTTCTATTTTTCCTCATGTATTGGCTTTTTTTTTTTTTTTTTTTTTTTTTATTTTTGTATGTGTATCAAATGTACTGTCTGCCTGCAGGTCTGTGCACCCGTGTTGTGCAATGCCGCGGAGGTCAGAAGAGGGTGTTGGATACCCCTGGAACTGGAGTTCTCCTGGAATTGGAGTTACAGACGGTTCTTAACCACCATGTGGATGCTGGGGATCGAACCCGGGTCCTCTGCAAGAGCAGTTGGTGCTCTTAACCGCTAGGCTATCTCTCCAGCCCATGTGTTGGCTTTTATACACATTGTCCACTTTAATTTTTTTAAATCCTTATAAAGGGCTGTTGGGATAGCGCAGCCGTTAAAGGCTGAGGCTGAGAACCGCAAAAAAAAAAAATCCCTATAAAATAGTAATTAAGCCTCTTCAGTTCAGAACCACTGCCAGGTATTTCAGTTACAGCAAATCCAGATAGGCCTGGAACTGGGAAAGCCATGCCTTTTCCTCCAGCAATTCTGCTGTTGTGCAGGGTGTGAGGAAATTTTAATTTTAATTTACAGAGTCGTACAGTCACTGTGCTTAGAAGCTTGTTCTCATCACTTGTTCTAGTTTCTTTTTAATTGCTGTGACAAAACACCCTGACCAGTTCCAACTTGGGGAGGAAAGGGTTTATTTGGCTCACATCTCCTGGGTCACAGTTTATCACTGAGGGAGCCCACCATAGGAACTCAGGGCAGGAACCTGGAGGCAGGAGCTGAAACAGGTCATGGAGGAATGCTGTTTACTGCCTTGCTCTCCTGGCCCATGCCCATCCTGCTTTCTTATACTGTACATAACCTGCCCACGGGTGGCACCACCCATAGTGGGCTGGGCCCTCCCACGTTGCTGAACAATCAAGACAATACTCGACAGACGTGGACACAGGCCAGTCCAGTGGAGCCAATTCCCCAATTGAAGCTCCCTCAACCCAGGTGTGTCAAGTTGACACTAAAGCTATCCAGCACATCACTGTAACAGGAAAGTCAGGTGAAGAATAGAATAGAAGGTCAGGTGACAGAAAAGAATATCACAGAAAAGGTTTAAAAATATAGTACCAAAATAAAGTTATTTTATGTGTAATTTTTTTAAGATTTTCATTTATTAGATTTGAATTTTTTCTGATGCTTGAGTTTTGTTAAAAAATTGTAATTGTAGGGGTATGGGAGGGACTGGATTGCATATCTCAGTGCACTCATACACTCAATGGTGGGGTGTATACCAAGCATTTATGAGGTCCTGGGTTTAATCCCAGGCATCAGAAATTTAATAGTCAAGAAAGCTGTGACTAAAACCAATTCTTTTAATTTGCCCCAAAACATAAGTATCAGTTGGTTAGAGAAAATTATGATTCTCATATGAACGAGCTGAGGGAAAATGGGCCAGTAGGGTGCATGACTAGTATAGTGAGCGTCACTGACATGGTCTCAGCACCCAGGCACATGTGTAGCTCATGTTCAATTGTACTTAGTGTCTGTCTTTTACTCAGCTTTGTTTAATAGTTGGTTTCCTAGACATTTAGATATAAACTATGGACAGTATTGTTAATAGTGTCCATAGCATATAGCCAAAGCACAATATGGATTTAGAGAATGCATGAATGAATCTTAGACAACAGTAGGACAGTAGGGGCTAAACATCTTGTAGTAAGAACAAGAAACGTGAGACAGAAAGATATATGGGTCCTGCATGTTTCAACCATGGGTAAACGCTTTAAGAAGATTGCTCCCTGCCCCCTTTGAACCTAGCCCTTACTTGTCCTTCCTTTTCAACTTGCCTTTCTCTAATTCTCCTATAGTCTAAAAAAGCATGTGCATACCATACATAGAGATAGCCACACTTGAAAGCCATGCTTTCCCATCCTGACATCTATACAGAACATCTGTACAGAATTTCTTCAGGATGTCAGAACCCCTACATGCCAAAAACTTGGCATGTCTGTGTTAGGGTTTAGGAAGTTACTGGGGAAATCTTTGACAACTGAGATATTTTCCAAGGTTTGATTTCAGCAAAATAAGGAGCCCCAAGAGAATTCATTAAAATATTTTCGTGATGGATCAGTAACAGATTTGGAGGCAAAACTCGGAATAATTCAAGGGAGGAAAACATGGCAAACATTTAATTTTATAGGACATATTTGAGAGGCTGGAGAGATGGCTCAGCAGTTAAGAGCACATATGTGTATGAGTATATTGCGTGCATGTATCTGATGCACCAGTGTCATGCAAATGCCCCTGCAGGTCAGAAGATGGCAACGGATTCCCCTGGAACTGGAGTTGAAATGGTTGTTAGCCACTGTATGGGTGCCGACTGACCATTAGGTAACTTTTCTGCCAGTTTTGTGCGTAAGAATGTGAAACATATTTGTAAAATTTATAGTGGCTTTTCCAGATTTCACTTCAGGGCCTGTTTTAAAGCAGTAATTTCCAGAGTGTGCTCCTGGAACAGAGGCCATACTATCATCTGCAAAGTGGGTGGAAACAAGAATTTCGGGCCTGGACCTGTGGAAATGGCTCAGTGGGTAAAAGTGCTTGTTGCACAAACCTGAACTTAGTTCAGATCCCCAGAACCCATGTAAAATGCTGGATGTAGTAAGGCACACCTAGAATCCCAGCACTCCTAGGGCAAGATGGCAGGCAGAGACAGGAAAGCTGCCTGAGTTAAGGGCCAGCTAATCTGAAGGACTCAGTTCAGCAGTAGAAAGAACAGAGACCCTGCCTCAGGTATGGTAGGTGGTGAATGAGAGCTGATTCCCAAGAGTCCTGTGACTGCCACATGAGCACTGTAGCACATGCCCACCCAAACCTGTACACATACTCAGACATATATTCATACACATAGGTGTACATAACATATATATATACATAATCACCAGTTTTCTTTAAAAAAAAATTATGGCCCTATCCTGCTGAATCAGTAACTGCAAGCCAGATCAATCCAGCATTCTTGCGTTTTATCATAGTTCCATGCTGAATACAGAAGTTCATAGTTGGCAAAGTAACTAATAGGGATGCACCATCTATAGTAAGCAAGAGATAGCGAAATTTAAAAAAAAAAAAGGGCTGGAGAGATAGCCTAGTGGTTAAGAGCACCGACTGCTCTTGCAGAGGACCCGGGTTCGATCCCCAGCACCCGGGTTCGATCCCCAGCACCCACATGGTGGCCAAGAACCGTCTGAAACACCAATTCCAGGAGAACTCCAGTTCCAGGGGAATCCGACACCCTCTTCTGACCTCCACGGCATTGCACAACATGGGTGCACAGACCTACATGCAGACAGTACATTCATACACATACAAAAATAATAAAATAAAATAAATTTAAAAAAAGATAGCGAAAGAAGAAAGCAGTCCACATTTTAGGTGTAAATTGAAATTCACATGGCGCACGTGAGTCACAGGTGTTACATTCCAGCCAGCCATTTCTCACATAGCAACTCCAGGCTGAGTAGCAGCTGGAATTTATTCAGTTGACCATGGTTAATGAGGCTACCAAATAAAATAGCCAGAAAGATCAGCTAGTAAATAAATGTTTCCTGCTGGACCATCTGTCAGTTAATGTGAGCTTGTGATTATCAAGTGACCTAACTGTTGGATGTAGTGCAAATCTAAATGTAGGTAGCTGCTGGGGATGCCAGCACCATCAGTCCATCTGTGATTTTTAAACCAGCCTTGGATCTGTATTGTCTGAGCCCTATCTTCACCTCATTAATTTTATTAATGAAGAGTTCACTGTAGGCGGCTTTTCAGACCTTTTATCTTCATCAGAGGAAAGCTTAGTATTCATTCCTTCAAACACATTTTTTGTTATAGCATTTTTTCCTAATATAAATAGTTCCTGGCTTCAGATTTGTTATTTATTTTTTTAATTAAAAATTTTATTTTATTTTATTTATTTTTGTGTGTGTGTATGAATATACTGCATGTAGGTTTGTGCACCATGTCATACAATGCCTCTGAGGTCAGAAGAGGGTGTCAGATTCCCCTGGAACTGGAGTTAAAGACAGTTCTCAGCTGCCATGTGGGTGCTGGGGATCGAACCCAGGTTCTCTGCACGAGCAGTTGGCGCTCTTAACTGCTAGGCCATCTCTCCAGCCCCAGATTTGTTCTTTAAAAAAAACACTTCCAGCCAGGTGTGGTGGCACACACCTTTAATCTCAGCAGAGGCAGGCAGATCTCTGAGTTCAAGTCCAACCTAGTCTACAGAGTGAGTTCCAGGCCAGCTGGGGCTATAGGAGACCCTGTCTAAAAAAAAAAGGACACTTCCTTGTGCAAATACTGACAGATAAAAATACATTTTTCTTGAATTTTAGTTAATTTTTTTAATACATTTGTATATACTGAGCCTGCATGAGTTTATGTGCACCATGTGTGTGCAAGAGTCTGAGTTGGCCAAAAGAAGGTGTTGTATCCCTGGGAACTGGAGTTACTGCCAGTTTTGATCTGCCATGTGGATGCTGGTGACCAAAACTGGGTCCTCTTAAGAGCAATAAGCACTCTTAACCACTGGGCCATATCTCCAGTTCTGAAAAAAGTACTTTTTGATACATACACATTTACATAACTTGTAGGCAGGTAGCTTTCAGAGAGCAGGGTTTTCTACAGGGGATATTGAGGCTGAGCTAAGTGAAGTGTTCCTCTCTGGTGTATAGCTTCAGGGCCACAAAAACTTAAGTATGTGTGTTGTTTATGGTGTACCTGTGTAGTATATGCATGCAAGTTATATATGTGGTTGCCCATACATGTGTAAACGTGGCATCTCTGAAATGCATGCAGAAGTCAGAGCAGGATTTTCCAGTATCATCCTTTGTTGTTTTCTGCTTTATTTCCGTGAGGCAGGATCTCTTACTGAACTGGAAGCTTGCACTTTGGCTAGCTTGGTATGCCAGGGAGCTCTCAGGATCCCTGTCTACCGCCACCTCAGTGTTGGGATTACAGGCATACATAGTCATGCCCAACTTTTTGCATGGCTGCTGGAGATCTGAACTGCCCATGCTTACTGAGCAATTGCACTTTCCCACTGAGCCATCTCTTCAACCTCTTGATAGTCTTAATATTTTAATAAAAATTCAAATAAGCTTTAATGAGTAAATTGATATTTTTAAGTGAAGGGGTTCATAATAGTGCTTAGGTGGAGCATATTGCAGATTTATGTGGCAAAAGGAAATTTGGGGATACCAATTCTGTATTAAGATTTTTTTTTTTGTAACAAAATATGATTTTGTTGTAACAAAATAACTTCCAGAAAACTTAAGGAGTAAAAGGTTGATTTTGCTCATAGATTCTTTGGGAGAGAAGGCTTAGTGGAATAGACCCGCTCATACGGAGGCCAGGAAGCAAAGCATGCAAGAATGTAGGAGAGGGCCAGGACAAGATTTCCCTTCCAACAATGACCTCAGTGATGTAGGCCAGCTAGGCCCCCATCCCACTTTTCATCACCTCAATTATGGCATAACATTATGAACCCATTAGAGATTAATCTGTGATTAGGTAGGAGCCTCATGATGTAATTATCTCTGGAAATGAGTTCACAGACACATCCACGGTGTGCTTTACTGATTTGGTTGCTTTTCAACCCAGTCACATTGACAATCATGGTTAACCATTGCAGGTTCTGTCTGAAAATAACAGGTAAATAAAGTACAAACCTAGGACTACATCTACCCTGTTAACAATATAAAATTGTGTTGGTTCATAATACTGATAATCATTTATCTTTTTCTATTTTAGGAATGTACTAATGTCTCCATCATTGTGGCAATATGCCATCCTCTTCAACCGATTCAATTATCCATTTGAACTGGAAAAGGAATTACATTTGAAGGGTTATCACACACTCTTTCAAGGATGTTTATCCTATTATCCCATATCAATGAAGTGCTACCTCAGCAGAACCCCAAACAGAATGCCTTCGGAACGACACCAGCTTGGTCACTTGAAAAAGTACTACCTCCTAAATGCTGCTTCTCTCCTCCCAGTACTAGCTCTGGAACTGAGGGGCGGGGAGAATGTTCTGGACCTGTGCGCTGCTCCTGGAGGTAAATCAGTAGCGATGCTGCAGAGTGCTTGTCCAGGTAATAGGCTGCCTCTTAGTACCTCACAGTTATTGTCTGGATATGTGAGACATTTTGAACATATATGAAGAGAAACGTGAGGCTTAATTTGCAAAGTTAGGGGAAAAAAGCCAGAAAGCCAAGACACTGTGAGGAACAGAAATTATAGTTGAGGAAATTAGTGTAAATAACATCATTTTTATGAACACAACTCTTCCAGATAATGTAAATACTGATAAGCCAGTTACAGAAGGCTTTTGAAATTTTTGTAATTTGCTTTTGTGGTTCTTTTTGTTGGGGTTAGAATCTGGGGCTTTTCTCAGGCTAAGCAAGTACTGTGCCATACAGGGGTTTATATTGATGTCAGTGTCATACCTCTTTAAAAAAATAAAAGTCATTTTACCGTGTTGTTAGATGATAGGCTCTAGAGCAGTTCTATTCAATTGGTAGATAATATGAAATATATATATATATATATATATATGTATATATATATATATATACATATAATATTTTTTTTACTACTTTTGAATACTCTCATTTGAAAAAGTAGAAAGGTGAAATGAATTTAAAGTTATTCAGAGCACTGGGGTAAAAGACCTTTGAGCGCATAATCCAATAAAAATGTTTGAGAACTTTACATTCTCATTTTCTTAGAAATCTTTGAAATTAGTTAATTCTCAGAGTACATTTCAAATGCTCATAATCACATATGACAGGAGAACAAATATAGTATCAATGCAGTAAGTTGTTTTGTAGTGATTTTATTATTAGTAATACAAAAGTGGAATAGTTTTATAAATTGTTATTTTAAAATAATAATTCTGCTTTATGGGAAATAGCAAAATAGTTTATTCTAAGTGAAAAAAATGAGTGACTTTGGCTTAGGAACACAGACTCAGTTACCCTGAATTACATTACGTGTTCACCATAAAAATGCATAGATTGATCAGTTAGGTTGTGGGAATGTTCAGAAGGGAGAACACAACACAGTGGGGAGATTTCAGCAGGCTTCAGTATTGTGTTCTTAGTGATAGGCTGCATGTAGCCTAGAGATCTTTCAAACTTAAGAATGCATTCAGGGTTTTATCTCGTAGTCAAAAAGATGTTAGATCAGATGTAAAGGGGTAAATGTGATTTTGGCTCTTGGTCTGGAACATTCCATTTCTTCACATTAAGACCTTCTAGTCAGACAAGGTCAGACAGTCTGAGGGCTCTTCATCATAGACTTTCTTCCCACAGTTTCAGGTTACACTTATTAAAAATGATAAGTCCAGGACCTGGAGATATGTTTTATTACATAAAGAATTTTCTGTGCAGACATGAGGACCTAACTTTGGATCCCTGGTACCCACATTAAAAAAAATTGCTGGGCATATTGGCTTTTGCATGTAATCCCAGCATTGAGGATGTGGCAATCAGAGGATTCCTGGTTCTTGCTGGCTAGCTTGTCTTACCCCAGGTTCAGCAAGTGACCCTGTCTCAAAAAATAAGGTTGGAGGGCACTAGACAGGGAGACCTGATATCAGCCTCTGGCCTCCCTCTCCCTTCATGCTCAGCCATGTACACATGTGTACCTGCATGAACATGTACATATAAATATACCACACATATATACACGCACACACAAAATAAGTGTTTCATTATAAATTATTTTCTTAATATATGTGATCCTTTTGTTAAAAACAGAAAAAAAATTCAGATTTTTTTCTGGATGAATATTGCTAGCTAAAGTAGAGTTCAGTATCAGTTCTGTTCAGTTTTGCTTTTATGATCGTTTTTTTAAATTTTTTTTCGTATGTGTATGAATGTACTGTCTGCATGTAGGTTTGTGCACCCATGTCATGCAATGCCGTGGAGGTCAGAAGAAGGTGTCAGATTCCCCTGGAACTGGATTTAAAGATGGTTTTCAGCTGCCATATAGGTGCTGGGGATCAAACCCGGGTCCTCTGCAAGAGCAGTCGGGGCTCTTAACCGCTAGGCCATCTCTCCAGCTCCAGCTTTTATGATCTTACTTTTAATCATTGTTTACAAAGTTAAGAGGATAGAAATGATGGATGCTAGGATCTGGGCGTGGTGGCTCACGCCTTTAATCCTAGCACTTGGGAGGCAAAGGCAGGCGGATCTTTGTGAGTTCAAGGCCAGCCTGGTCTACAGAGCGATTTCCAGGACAGCTGGGGCTACAGGGAGACCCTGTCTCGAAGAGACCAAAAAAAAAAAAATAGAAATGATGAATGCTATGCTATAATGGTTTCACTGTTTTATTTAAACTCCTTCTGAATTAGAGCTGTAAGCCAGCAGTACATCGGGCATTGTTTTAATGATCTGTTAAGTGAATATAGCTTTAAAATCTGTTTTTAACTTCATCAGACTAAATGTAAAGCCCTTTCAGTTACTTCCTAAGTTGTTAGCCTCATCTGTCAAGCTAGAAAGGAGTGTTATAAATTGTACCTTTTTTGATGTTTTGGAGATTTCTAAACCTGGCACAATTTACCTTAAGAGTTTAGATGAGTGAGAAGCTTGCTTTTGTTTGTGAAATTGGTGAATGGCCATATGGAAGGAGATACCCTTAGGAAGTTGATGATCTGAAAGTGCTTCTTTTAGACTCTCCAAGCTTGCCTTACAGTTGTGCTGTTTTCTGCCAGGACATGCATGTTCCAGTTTGAAGACTAATTTATTTTTCCTTTCAGACTGTTTACTGTTGAAATAGATTTTTAAAAAAATGAATCCATTTGTATTTGGTTTTGATACAGATATATCAATTAATTATATATTTAAGAGGGGAAAAATCCTTGTGTATTTTAGACTCTGTGGCTGAAGCTTCCTGTATTTTAGTGAAAAAAATCAAACAAGATTTATTAGTTCCATTATCCTATTATTTCTGTAATTGAGCTGAGGCTTTATGGGATCCTGTATTATCGTCAGGAGTATTTGTTCTATACTAACTTTTTCTGTGTTCCCTGACAGTATTCCTATATTGGCTCTCACAAGCCTATTAATTCTAGGTATAGAATTTTTAGTATTGTAAAGGATAGATGAGAATTATTTAATTCTGGTACTGTTTTGAGGAGATGGGATTTTGTGGTATCACTCCACCACACGTGGAGATGGACACACAAACCTCATCCACTGGATGACAGGGAAAAGGGAAAACGCAAGACAGCCACCAGCAGCTGTCCTAAACCTTGGGGCCAAAGGCTGCTAACCTTTCCACTGCCCACCTGCTCATCTAACATCTATACTGGGCAATGCCCTATTGGCACTCCCAGATCCTCCAGGCTGCTCCCTGCTAGGCACCCACAGCCTAACGTCAGACCGTCGCCTGTTCAGTGCTCTACAGTCTGAATCCTGCTGGCACTCACCGTACACCAGTGTCTGTGCTCCTGCCACCCACTCATTTCCCAGGCTGGCATCTGCTTGATCTTCCCCAGCCAAGTCTGCTAGCCAAGAACACACGAACCTGATGGGCTAAAATTACATGCGCAAATAATGGCTGGGAGTCCCTGTAAGAAGGACCCGTTTATTGACAGCATTCTGTTTTTATACCCAGAGTGACATCATATCCCAGGGTCTGGTTTCAGACCCCCTGCCTCACCTTCCTCACCACAATTGTGTAAAATATTTATAGTCTATGAATGAGGGTAATTTAGGTTTAAAATCCTGTAGGTAAAAAGGACGCCACCTGTGACTTCTTTTGTGTTAAAGTACCTGCTTGACTGTTTACACCGAACCCCTGACACCTTGGGATCAGAGGTACTCACGAGTTCTCCTACTCATAGACTATAAATATTTTACACAGTTGTGGTGAGGAAGGTGATTTGCTCAGGGACTCAGAGGCAAACTAATACACTAGGGCTGTGCAGTGGAGGAGAACCTTACATCAAGGGCCGTGAACTACCCAGCAGTGTTCCAAGTAAAGTAGCTTTTCATCTAAGTAGGACTAATGATAATGGTTCACTATGAAGTGTTAATGTCTTCATGCTGATGCTTAAACCCCAATTAAGCTAGCCACAGTGTTCAAACATGGAGTGCAGAAGCGGTGCTAATCAGTGTTTTTAGAAGCAAAGCTTAAAATGATGGCCATACTAAGAGTACAATTAATACCAAATTTCTTTACATTGGTACTGAACATTTTTCTAGGCAGTGAGGTTCCTAGCTCTGAATGATGGAAAAGCTTATGGTTTAGACTAATTAAAAAATTAGTAATTCCCTTGGAAAACTCTTCCTTGAACTACCTATGTTAGGTATATGATTATTTAGAACACATATGCCCAGGACTGTGGTGATCACATTGCTTTTTTTTTTTTGTATTTTCGAGACAGGGTCTCCCTGTAGCATCAGCTGTCCTGGAACTCATTCTGTAAACCAGGCTGGCCTTGAACTCACAAAGATCTGCCTGCCTCTGCCACATTGCTTTTCAAATATGGTTTATAGTATGTCTTTCTAATATTATCTGTATTTAAACACAAACCTAAACTTCCGAGGGCTTAGAAGAATCTCCTGTGACTGGTTGGTCTCTATGACTTCAGTAACTGCAGTGTTGAGCTGGTGATTATTAACCCCATTTTATAGAGGAAATTAAGACAAAGGAATTAAATAAATTTCTTAAAAGTAAATGGCAGAGCTGGGATCTGGGTTTTCTTTGTTTTCTTGTCTTAGACTGGGTTCCATGGTCTCCAGGGAAACTGCACTGCTGATTTGTGGATAAGCTTAGGGTCAGGCCCTTACTTATCTTTGTATCAGCAGTAACTAGCACTGTGCCCAGCCTGTACTGAGTGCTGAGTAAACAGGGACCCTACAGTGGATTTTTACTCTCAAATGTGTTTTAATCTAATGTCCTCTAAATTAAAAAAAAAAAAAACAACCTCATTTTGCCATTTTATGCTTTTGTGAATTTATAATATTGTTTCTGAATAGCTTAGACAACCTCTCCATACACCTCCACAAGGGAAGGCTCATAGTATGCTGGACAGTACATATGGAAGGTGTGTACACCTTTCGAGTCCTAGCTGTAGCCTCTTATCAAATGCTCTCCTTGAGTAAGCTCAGTGTCTCCTATTCCTGCTTTTGCCTAAAATAACAAAGATCAACATGAAGGTTTTTCAGGTTAAGCAAAATGCTGGCAGGAAAAAGTCAGCATTTAGTTTGTCTCCAGGTTTCCCACTGTCTTTCAGACTTTGGCCACTAAGTATATGGAGATTTTGATGCATTAAAAATGAGTTTTTCCTGTAAATGCTATAGCTTATATTTTTAGTTATTGTCTGCAGAAGGGTTGATTAGGATATGTCATCTGTCAAAACAGAGGAAACAAATCATAATCCTTTCCCTATCCTGCACCTCTATACCTTTCATACACTGCTTGCATATATACACACACATATATATATATATATATATATATATATATATATATATATGAGGTGTGGCTGATCTGATGTGGAACATTTAAATCACTGCAAGCAAAAATTAATGAAATCTTATTCAAGGTTCTCACTTTAACATTTTAAAACAGTTCTCAATTGAATTATACTTTATACTGCATTACTATATTGTGATTTTGCTTAGGTTTATAGTTTTTTTTGTGATTACAAAAATATTTTATTTTTTTATTTATTTATTTTTTTCACATAAATTTATATATTTTTTAACAAATCTAGACCCGTGTTCCTGCCCATTCCCCCACCCCACAAGAGCTCATGCATTATGCCAAACATGCTTTTCATCTCTTTCTCAGTCTTTCTCAATATTCTCCATGAGGAAGTTGACTCTTGAGCAGAAGTTCACTGTTTCAGTCAGTTCTTTGATGCAGTCCTTTCTGTTGTTGTTGTTGTTTCCAATATGAATTACAAACAACTGCTTTGGACAAAAGCTCAGGGGGCCCTACACAAGAAATACTTACAACTGAGTAATTGGCACTAGCATCCACAGATGAGGGATACCATTCGGCGTTTGTTTTTCTGGGACTGTGTTAATTCACTCAGCATGATGTCCTCTAGCTCCAGCCATTTTCCTGCAAAGCTTGCGATGTCGTCTTTCTTTACTGCTGCATAGAACTCCATTGTGTAGATGTACCACATTTTCTCTATCCATTCGTCAGTTGAGGGGCATTTAGGTTGGTTCCAGCTCTTTGCTATTGTGAAGAGAGCTGAAATAAACATGGCCGTGCATGTATCTCTGTGGTGGCGTAAGTCTTGAGGGTACATGCCCAGGAGTGGTATGGCTGGGTCGGGTGGCAAGTTCATTCCAAGTCTTCCAAGGGTTCTCCACACTGCTTTCCATAGTGGCTGTACGAGTTTACATTCCCACCAGCAGTGGATGAGTGTTCCCCTTTCCCCACAACCTCTCCAGCACTTGGTATCATTTGTTTTCTTGATCCTAGCCAGTCTTACTGGAGTAAGATGATATCTTAAAGTGGTTTTGATTTGCATTTCCTTAATGATTAGTGATGTTGAGCAGTTCTTGAGGTGTTTCTCAGACATCTCTAATTCCTCGCTTGTGAAGTCTCTGTTCAGTTCTTTGCTCCATCTATTGAGCGGGTCGTTTGTTTTCTTTTTTCTTTGTTTTTTGAGTAGTTTATATATTCTGGAAATCAATGCTTTGTCAGATGTATCTGCAGTGAAGGTTTCCTCCCACTCTGTGGGATTTCTCTTCACTTCCTTGATTGTTTCTTTTGATGTACAGAAGCTTTTGAGTTTGATGAGGTCCCATTTGTCAATTGTCGACCTTAATTCTTGTGCAGCTGCTGTCTGATTTAGGAAGTCTTTTCCTACGCCTATGTCTTGTAGTCTGCTGCCAACTTTTTCTTCTATCACCTTCAGAGTTTGGGGTTTCACGTTGAGGTCTTTAATCCATCTGGAGTTGACTTTTGTACAGGGTGAGAGGTAGGGGTTTAATTTCATTCTTCTACAAGTGGTGATCCAGTTTTGCCAACACCACTTGCTGAAGATGCTGTCTTTTCTCCATTGTGGCTTCTTGGCCCCCTTGTCAAATATAAGATGGCTGAAATTGTATGTGCTCAGATTTGGATCTTCGGTTTTGTTCCATTGGTCAACAGGTCTGTTTTTGTGCCAGTACCAGGCTGTTTTTATGACTATAGCCCTGTAGTATAGTTTGAAGTCTGGTATAGAGATCCCCCCTGTGTAGCTCTTTTCACTCAGGGTTGTTTTGGCTATTCAGGGTCTTTTGTTTTTCCAAATGAATTTAAGAACTTTTGTTTCCAAGCCTGTGAAGAAACTCTTGGGGATTTTGATTGGGATTGTGTTAAATCTATACAATCTATATACTGATAAAATCTATATACTGATATGATCTTCAGTTGTTTATAATTTTTAGGTATGCAGAATAAAATGTTATGGCACATTTCATATATAATTACACTAACAAAATTAATTTCACTTTGTATCAAAATTTCAGCTAATCAGGAAGGCAGGTAAAACTTAACATATTCCTGAAAAAGTCATTGGTATTTTAGCATGTTATAACAGTTTTTATCAAGTTGACACAAATGTAGGTATACCTAGGAAGATGGAATCTCATTTGAGGAATTTCCTCCATCAGATTGGTCTGTGGGCATGTCTGTGTGAGCATTTTCTTAATTTGGGTTGATATGGGAAGGCTGAGCCCACCATGAATGGTACCATCCCTAGACAGGTGGGTCTGGGCTGTATAAGTAGCTAAGCAAGCCAGTGAACAGCATTGAACCATGGTCTCTGCTTCATTCAGTTCCTGCCTTCTGAGCCTGCCTTGACTTCACTGAATGATGCACCATAACCTGTAAGCCAAATAAATCCTTTCTGCACCAAGTTGCTTTGGTCATGGTATTTATCAGAGCATCAAATATCAAATTAGGTAGGATGCATGTACATGCCAATTCTTGGTCCGTGGAAAGGAACTGAAAAACGTTTCGTTTTGTTTTCACTCGGTGTTTTGACACACCCAACTTAGGGGGAGAAAACCTGGCTTGTTCATGATTTTGCCAGTTGTTTGGTACCTCAGGCTGAAATTATTATTGTTTTCTCTGTTCCTTTCAAAGGATAAATCAGAATAATAGCACTGTTCTTCAGTTTTCTTCTCTTTCTCTTGTTTTGAGTATCCTTGCCTAACCTCTGAGAGCTTGGTCATCATATACCTGGGGGTACATTTGGTTGAGCTGAATCTTGACAATAGGCACTTGACCTTCCTGTGTTTGGATTCTTGTATCTTTCCCTAGCTATGGCAAAGTTTCTATCAGAGTCCCTGTTCTACACCTTTGACATTCCAACTTTTTCCTTGAGCACTTACAACCCTTGTATTTGCTCTTTTGATGCCATCCCAACATCCCCACAGGACTTCTTCCTTTTTCCCCCTCCAACAATATATTTTCAAATGACCTGTTTCCAGGCTGTTGTTTTTCTTCTGTTTGATCTGTTCTGCTATTGATGTCTTCTACTGCACTTAAGGATTTGTTTGATTTTTTTTTTTTTTTAGTCACATAAATTTCTGTTGTTTCTGTTAAAGTATTAAGTCGTTTCATTTCCTGAAACTTACCAAGCTTCCCTAAAAGAGCTAATTTCAGCTGTCTTCATTATGGAGAAACTGGTTGTTTTATAGTCATTTTCTTGTGTCTTATTTTGTATATTATATGAGGGCATGCTTCTCTGAAAGTTTCTGATGCTTATTGTTTTATGGCGTAGTCTGGACATAAACCATACCCTAGTTGTTTGTGCTTACTTTTTCAAAAATTCTAAGCAGTTTGCTTTTTACAGCTGTCTGTGGATCTTTTAGGTACTTCAACACTAGATGGCACTGTCGGTCCGGGTTTGTCACAGTTGTAGTGTTGCTTTGCTTTTTGAGTGCTGTTTCAGCTTCGGAGGGTGCCCCACACACCAGTGTGTCACATCTCCTCAGTGTAGTGCAGGATGAACTATGGGAGTTCCAAAATAAGGTCATTTGTCACTGCGTGCCTCATTCTGAGACTAAGGTAGGCCCAGATAATTCAGCCACAGTTACTGGCCTATGGTCAGTCCCCAAAGGATTCTTCCTTGTACTGAGCCACACCACAAAAGGACTGACCCAGGCTATTAAACTTGATGCATATCTCCTTCTTCCATCCTTGCTTCCTTTTTTTGTTTGTTTGTTTCTTTGTTTCCTTCCTTTTTTTCCTCTCTCTTTCCTGCTCTCTTTCTCTCCTTCTTTCCCTTCCTTTTGGATCAAATCTGTCTCTCTCTCTCTCTCTCTCCTCCCCCATTCTCTCTCTCCCCCCATTCTCTCTCATTTTTACAATGGGGTGTGTGTGTGTGTGTGTGTGTGTGTGTGTGTACATGCAAGAACACACTTAGGTCCAAAGACAACTTGGGTGGTGATGTCTCCAACATGTGGGTCCAGGGTTTCAACTTTCAGAAGCTGGCTCTCTCTGCTTTGTGGGTCTCTGGAATTGGTCAGGTTGTCAAGCTGTTGAACACTCTTGCCAGCCCCAGTACCTCCCCTTATTTGTCCAAAGTAGACAGTTCATTTCTCTGTGCTGTCTGGAATCGGGGAGGAATGGAGTTGATAGTTCCATGTCTAAAAGCATTGCAACCCTCAATTATACCCAGAGCCCACAGCCCACTGAGACCAGTGTAACACAGGGACACCAAGACCTACATTCTGTGTGCTGTTGACTGCTTAGGTGGACTCATGGCCCAGAACTTCTGCAACCAACCACAGTAGCTGGCCAGGGTTAGAAGTCCAACTGATTATGATACCAGGGCAGGTCTAGGACCTCTGCCCAAAGGGGAGAGGTTTGTTGGAATTTGTCCAGTGTTAGTTTTATCATCCTGGCACTGAATCCTAAGAAAAAGCCCTAAGCTCACTTTTGTATCCTACCCCTAGTGGGATCAATCCTACTTTTCCTTGTGTTCTCCAAGGCTGTGGCAGGAGCTGTGTCACATCTGAGTTTCACTGCAAACAGAACCCTACACAGTCTCAATAGTTTGTATATCAAACCCATACCATATTTGATGGTGATAGACACTGAAACACACCAAGCAGGTCTTAGGGCTCTATCCACAAGCTCTGGACTGGGGATAAAGGAGTTTGGTTTCTTCTCTGACAGTCTCAGCAGGAAGCTCCAAGGCCAAGTCCTGTGTTCACTCTCAACAGGAAGCGCCAAGGCCAAGTCCTGTGTTCACTCTCAGCAGGAAGCTCCAAGGCCAAGTCCCCTGTTCACTCTGAGCAGGAAGCGCCAAGGCCCTGTCCCCTGTTCACTCTCAGCAGGAAGCTCCAAGGCCAAGTCCCCTGTTCACTCTCAGCAGGAAGCTCCAAGGCCAAGTCCCCTGTTCACTCTCAGCAGGAAGCTCCAACGCCAAGTCCTGTGTTCACTCTCAGCAGGATGCAGGAAGCTCCAAGGCCCTGTCCCCTGTTCACTCTCAGCAGGAAGCTCCAAGGCCAAGTCCTGTGTTCACTCTCAGCAGGAAGCTCCAAGGCCAAGTCCCCTGTTCACTCTCAGCATGAAGCTCCAAGGCCAAGTCCCCTGTTCACTCTCAGCAGGAAGCTCCAAGGCCAAGTCCCCTGTTCACTCTCAGCAGGAAGCTCCAAGGCCAAGTCCTCTGTTCACTCTCAGCAGGAAGCTCCAAGGCCAAGTCCCCTGTTCACTCTCAGCAGGAAGCTCCAAGGCCAAGTCCCCTGTTCACTCTCAGCAGGAAGCTCCAAGGCCAAGTCCCGTGTTCACTCTCAGCAGGAAGCTCCAAGGCCAAGTCCTGTGTTCACTCTCAGCAGGAAGCTCCAAGGCCAAGTCCCCTGTTCACTCTCAGCAGGAAGCTCCAAGGCCAAGTCCCCTGTTCACTCTCAGCAGGAAGCTCCAAGGCCAAGTCCTGTGTTCACTCTCAGCAGGAAGCTCCAAGGCCAAGTCCCCTGTTCACTCTCAGCAGGAAGCTCCAAGGCCAAGTCCCCTGTTCACTCTCAGCAGGAAGCTCCAAGGCCAAGTCCTGTGTTCACTCTCAGCAGGAAGCTCCAAGGCCAAGTCCCCTGTTCACTCTCAGCAGGAAGCTCCAAGGCCAAGTCCCCTGTTCACTCTCAGCAGGAAGCTCCAAGGCCAAGTCCTGTGTTCACTCTCAGCAGGAAGCTCCAAGGCCAAGTCCCCTGTTCACTCTCAGCAGGAAGCTCCAAGGCCAAGTCCCCTGTTCACTCTCAGCAGGAAGCTCCAAGGCCAAGTCCCCTGTTCACTTTTTTGCCTGACTACCCTGTGCATGGGGTCTTGCTCCTTACTCTGCTGTCCCAGACTGGTGGAACATTGGACGCATGCAGCTGCCTGGCTGAGGAAAGTGTAGAGCCCCCATCTTCAAGTCCTTACTGACTGGTCTGTGGGCAGGGCTGTAGGGCTCTGTCTTGGCACAGGGTTGACTAGGAGCAGGTATGCTTGGCTTGCAGATCAAAGTATGGATAATTCCTTCCCCTTCCCCTTCCCCTTCCCCCAAGTGGGAGGAATGTGTTTCCACACCAGGCTGTTTACAATGGAGAAGTGGTCACACAGCCCACGTTTTCTGCTTTCTTCACTGCACCTTTTCTTAATATGCTGAAACTGTCGCCCTCCTGGCTCTTAAGCCCTTAGAAGATAATAACAATGAGCTAATTGCTGTTCAAGCCAGTGCCTCTGGGGGGAGGCCTCTGTGGGGAGACCACCACCATCTTCCACCATCTTCTCCCTAGACAGGATCACATTTAATCTTAACTCCACTATGAAAGGTAGCTAGGTGTAATTCCCCATAAGGGAATGGAGATTCTCACAGAGCCAACTAACTTTTCTCGCCTCTGAACTCACAGTTTGCACTCATATTTATCTTACTTGAGCTCATAAACTTGTTTTTTTCCTACATGCTGTATTCCCTTCCTTCATTTAAAATAAGAGTATTATGCCAGCAAGGGGCTGTACATATCTATTAGAATATATTGCTTACTTCTAACAGCTAGTACTTTAGGGCGAAAATGGTATAGGAGGTATTGTTTATATGGCATCTCTAGGAATCTGTAGATTTTCAGCTCTCAAATTAAACTTGATTAAATGTGAGAACTCTGAGGAGGGTATAAGATACAGTAAATACTTTATAAAGTATGTGTGTGTTTCTGGTTTTTTTTGTTTTTGTTTTCGTTTTGTTTTGTTTTGTCATTTCGAGACAGGGTCTCCCTGTAGCCCCAGCTGTCCTAGAACTCACTCTGTAGACCAGGCTGGCCTTGAACTCACAAAGATCCGCCTACTACTGCCTCCCAAGTGCTAGGATTAAAGGCGTGCGCCACCGCGCCTGGCATTTGTGTGTGTGTGTGTGTGTGTGTGTGTCTGTGTGTGTGTGTATTTCTGTTTTTAAAGCGTGAGATAATCATAATGTTTACCTCTGAACCCTTTTTCTATTTAACTATGAGGAATTGATTTTTCTGAAATTTACTTGCTGAAAAGTTGGAATTTACAAACGGCATTGCCTTCATTTGGAAATATTTAATTCTTTATATTTAGGTTATCTTCATTGTAATGAATATGATAGTTTGAGGGTGAGACGGCTGAGAAAGACACTGGAATCTTTCATCCCACAGACTTTGATGAATGCAATTAAAGTGTCTGAACTGGATGGCAGAGAACTGGGAGATGCCCAGCTGGAAATGTTTGACAAGGTACTTTTATTGCATTGTGACAAACTATGGACTCCAAGTGATACTGTATTATGTTGCTCTGTTGTTGTTTTTCTTCTGCTTCCAGATGGTACAATTTCTCAGTCTTGGTGATATTTTCATAAAGTGAACGTGGAGACATTTTTCACTTGATGGTCAGTATGGTTAGTGGAAGCAGTAACATTCTATTTGGGGATTATAGAGTGTTTTCTTTTTTCTGGTACCTCATAGGTACTTAGAAACCAATCAGATAGTTTGCTGGGCAGTACAAAAACATTTGTACATTTTGTATCAGAGTATGAGGGATGGAGAAAAAGAAGTCAATTCAGTAAACTAAAATTAAATTTTTAATTCTTTTTAAATTTTTTTTATTTAATTTTATTTATTTTTGTATGTGTATAAATGTACTGTCTGCATGCAAGTTTGTGTACCCCTGTCGTGCAATGCCTCGGAGGTCAGAAGAGGGTGTCAGATTCCCCTGGAACTGGAGTTCTCCTGGAATTGGAGTTTCAGATGGTTCTCGGCTGCCATGTGGGTGCTGGGAATTGAACCCGGGTCCTCTGTAAGAGCGGAGAGCACTCTTAACTGCTAGGCCATCTCTCCAGCCCAAATGTTTAATTCTTAAATATAAATTCTGACCCGGAGTTCAGTTTCTAACAGTGGAAAACAAATTAGTGAAGTTCAAAACAAATGCTGAACATTCAGAAGTACAGTATTTTCATTTAGGATGAGTAACTTTTGTAAGCTGTGGTCATTAAGAGTATCAAATGTACAGGGCATGGTGGTATATACATTTAATCTAATCCCAGCACTCTAGAGGCAAAGGCAGGCAGATCTCTGTGAGATTAGTCCACCGTGGTCTACATAGGGAGTTCCAGGCCAGCTGGGACTTCAAGGAGACCTTGTATTTAAAATACACACACAAACACACACACACACACACACACACACACACACACACACACACACAAGAAATTTAAAAAATTAGTAGACATCAGTGGACTTTTAGTTCTTCCATGTTCTTTCTCTCCACAAAACAAATAAAACCTTAACACTGACATTCTATAGGAACTTTTTCTGAAAACTACCAGTGAGAAAATATAGAGAAGTACTTAGCCTGGCATATTTTGAGTCCCAAAAGCACTATTTTGATTTATCATTTGCTTGCCTTGTGAGCTGCTCTATCTGCCCTTGGCCAGCAGTGTGTTCACGTGGTTTGTCCTTGTTCTGTCCAGGTGTTGGTTGATGCTCCTTGCTCAAATGATCGAAGTTGGTTGTTCTCTTCTGACTCTCAGAAGGCTGCCTACCGGATCCATCAAAGGAACAACTTGCCTGTTCTTCAGGTAGAACTCTTAAGGTGAAGACTATCAATACAAAAGCTTATTTGGGTTCCTAGTGTAATTTTTTTTTTAATTTTATTTATTTCTGTATGTGTATGAATGTGCTGTCTGCATGCAAGTCTGTGCACCCGTGTCGTGCAACGCCGAGGAGTTCAGAAGAGGGTCTCGGATTCCCCTGGAACTGGAGTTCTCCTGGAATTGGAGCTTCAGACGGTTCTCAGCCGCCATGTGGGTGCTGGGGATCGAACCCGGGTCCTCTGTAAGAGCGGTCGGCGCTCTTAACCGCTAGGCCATCTCTGGCTCAGCAGTTAAGAGCACCAACTGCTCTTGCAGAGGACCCGGGTTTGATTCCTAGTGTAATTTAAAATAGCTGCAGAAATGCATGTCAAGTCACCCAAACAGAAAGCTTCCTGTGTAGGTGTCCTAAATCCTCTGCAGGCCGCCGAAGGCAGTTCTCAGCCTCTTCCCATTCAGCCTCCACCCCACAGTACCTCCTTCCCTCAGTGGGTCTTTTTTTGTTTATTCGTTTTGTTGTTTTGAGACCAGTTTCCTTGTAGTGCTAGCTGATCTAGAACTTGCTATGTAGACCACGTTGGCCTCCATGTCACAGAGATCCATCTGCTTCTGCCTCTCAAGTGCTGAGATTAAAGGCATGTCCCACTGCCCCAACCTTGAACCATACTTTTAATTAGGCATACAATATGTGGAAATGGTGGCTTTGTAAAAAAATATTAAATAGTACAGGACCCTTTGGCTACATACCATATCAAATACCAGCTTTCTTTTTTGAAGCTAACTGTTGGAGGTCTGATTTATACCTCTTTAAATTTTCTGTATCAACTTGCTATGTATGCAGGTAAGTTTACATAGAGAAATACATTAAAAATAACGGCTATTATATGCATATATTCTGTAACTTACACTTTTTTTTTTTTCTTGGTCTTTTTTGAGACAGGGTCTCCCTTTACTCCCAGCTGGCCTGGAGCTCGCTATGTAGACCAGGTTGGCCTTGAACTCACAGAGATCGGCCTGCCTCTGCCTCCCAACTGCTAGGATTAAAGGCATGCGCCACCACACCTGGCTTGTAACTTACACTTTTTTGTAATGTTTCTTCATCTTCCTATGTGTTTTCAGCTGCGAAATAGTCAAGAGGATTAGTCTGTTGTGTTCTTTTTTTTTTTCTTTTTCTTTTTAAAACCTTTTTACAAGCTCATTTAATTGTCTTCGTGGACAGGCATTATAGCATTTTCCTTGATTAAAGTTGAATCATGCAAACAGTGCTCAGCCATTGCAGTCTTGGCTGCTCCTTGCTTTGCTGATTGCTCAGCTACTCCTCCCTGATATTATGAGCACATACATTCGTCATTTTCTCCTTGCTTCTTCAGTTGTATCTTCTCTATATTTTTCTTAATTTTTACATAGCTCATCCCACAAATTTTGAGTTTTCTTGAGTTTCTAATAGTGAACATTTTACTGTCTGATGATGAGTTAAACTGATATAAAGTGTTCTATTTTTAATAAATGTCTATATTCAAATCTTTCTCCTTAGCTTTGGACTTAAATATTCAGTTAACTACCAGGGATCTCAAGTCATGTCACACTCAGTTAGATAAGTTAAAGCCCATAATATCTAGTGCTTTCCTAAACCCTTCCAAAATCACTGAAGTAAAAAATGAAAACAGTCTCCCTGTTCTCTGTCATAGTAAATGCTGTCCGATGTAGAAAGCCACCCCCACTCCCCTCTTTCTCCCGTATCCAGTTAGTCACCAAGACATTTCCATTGTTCCTGTTACATGTCTTCCAGCTCCATTCAGGTCTTTCAGTCCCTCACAGGCTTTCCTAAACCACCGTATCTGTCAATGAATGGATTTCAGCTGGCTCCTGACAGGCCTCCAGTTGTGAGCTTGTACCACTTTATTCTTCTCAGTGCAGCCAGTGTGATAAATCAGAAATGTAAATCTGATCTTGTCATTATCTTTGTGATCCTGCAGTGTTTCCTCCTAACCATCAAGATTTCCAGCTCTTTAACATAATATTCAAAACTTTCCTTGAGTCTGACACACCCTCACTCACAGTGACACTCCTGAGTGTCTCAGGACTCATCATTGCATTGTTTCAGTGGAGCAGCCCCTCAAGTATTCATACCCCTTTCTTCTAACTAACTCTTGGTTCTTTGGGAATCAGCTCTGACATTTCTTTATTGAAACCACTATTGACTCTCTAGGACTAGGATTGGTACTCCTTTGCTATCTTTACTTTCATTACAATGGGTGTGCGCGAGTGTGTGTGTGTGTGTGTGTGTGTGTGTGTGTGTGTGTTTGTGTGTGTTTTTGTGTGTAAGTGTAATCACTCTGATAAACATTTGCCTATGCCTATCTATTTCTTCAAAAGGACTGTAAGCACCTTGGAGCATAGTCTTTGTTGTCAATATGTAATTTGGTGCCTGGCATATAGAGAAACTGAGTAAATCTTTAAAAACAGTAAATTACTATTTAGAAGCTATAATTAATCTAGCCAAAGTTAATCTGACCAAAATAATGATATAGTCATTATTGTGCTGGAAGGTAATTAGACATAATTGTAAAGAAGTTTACATAATTTATTTTATTATTGCTTTTTACATAGACAGAGCATGTTTTTGGTTTAGGACGCTATACTATTTCAATCATTGCAGAGATCACATACATACATAGATAAGATCTTAAGACCAAACAGCTGGAGCTCTAGCCACTCCACTGTTCTATCTCAGCTCCCCACCAAAAAATGGTTACTTTACATTGACAGGGCACAAAATTGACCCATTGTTCACAGTGAGTGTCGGTTCTGACATCATCGTGTATGACTGGAAAGGCCATCATTCGTTTTTCTGTGTGCAGTGCTGTGTGAGCTTGCATGCCTTGCCTCTGCTTCTTGGGGTATATGGGAGATGTAGAGTGACTTGAAGCAGGTGAAATGAATGTTCACCCATGTGCTAGATGAAAAGGGGAGAGTGGGACATAGAAGCTACAGATGCACACACAAAATTGTCTGATTTCCTGATAAGTCCTGGTGTTAAAAAGATAGAGCAAAAAATGATGATACCAAACAATCTTTCCTTTGTTTCCTTGACTTCAAGGAAAAAAAAAAAAAAGAGTGGCACTTTTTTTCAGCAGAGGTAAGTCTATTGTATCAGTGTATCATTTACAAAGAAGTATCTCATTCCTGTCTTTTCAGTTTTCCTTGCATACTTATTCTTTTAACAATAGGTAATCATTTTATTATGTAACAACATAAATGTTTAAATGTAATTATATATATATAAGAGAATAAATGGATATGTATGTTTTATCCAAACAATAAAGGATTGCTTACATTTTCAAACAGCATTTAGAAGAAAAGCAAGTATATATTGCCCGTCCTAATACTGTGGACAAAGGATTAAGGAGCAATGGAAAGTGTAATCAGAGGCTGATGACTGTGCTAGCTAGATTTTGGGTCTCAGGCTCTAAGCTCAGTACTTGAGAGCCTGAGGCAGGAAGATCTCCAGATCTAGGCTGTCCTGGGTCATGTAGAGATGTACCGTCTTCAGCAGAAGGAAGCTGGGTGCAGAGGCAGGTCTACAGAGAGGTCCAGGCCAGCTAGGACTAAAAGGGAGACCCTATTTCAAAAAGACCAAAAAAAAAGGAACAACTATGTTTTAAAGTAAAACTTCTCAACTTCACTATTTTATTGCACTTGATTTTTATCTGTATTTACCAATTGACAGATGTGCTTAAAAATACCTTATACCCTCTGCTACTATGTATGAGTGTATGTATAAAGCTGCCTGTATAACAGAAATCACAGTGTCAGGCAAGAGAAACCTCTCTTTGAGTTGTTGGTCAGGGTACTTTAAGAGACTTTCAAAATAACACAGGCTATTGCCATAGGCTTTGATTTCCTCCCTGAACTTGAAAGGAAAAAACGGCATGTTTTGAACTCAGGACTTGGAGCAATCGAGCTAGAGCTGACCTGTAAATTTTTCTGAAGACTGGCTCTCATAGTATCCAGAGATACTATGCAAGCTGTCAGGGAGAAAACCAGTCAGTGATCCTACACATCTGTAAAGTCTACGAACCACAACAGTGACCAGCCCAGCAAATTCTTTATTGGTCTAGTAGTGACACTTTTATATTGACAGTAATCAATAGCTGTCTAACTGGACTTAAGGCCTGCTCAGTGAGAGGGAATTCATGCATGGTAATGTAAACATAGCCAAATATACAAGACGGGAGAGTTCACAGATCTTAGAAAAGAACCTACTTCATTTACTTCCCTAGACCAAAGTAATTTCTCACGATATTCTAAACATATCCATATATTTAATGAATGGTGGACCACTCATCACTCATTGAAAAAAGCTTCTTTAGGCAACAGATGGAGACTATCACAGCATATCACAGTTGGTCAAATGCAGAGAATAGGGAAATAAATTATGGTTGCCTTAGATAATCTTCATAGGGTTTAGAATTTACACATTAGAAAGTCAATACTCTACAAGCTTTTGTGATATATAAATGAAAAGTGATATTAATTTAGTAGAAGGTTTTATGTTAAAATTTCTTTAAGTACTGTTAGTAGATGTGTAACTTCTTTTCTTGTGATGCTGAAGACTGAAGCCAGAGTGCTGTACCCAAACACTCTACAACTGAACTGAGCTCCATCTTCAGCTATAGTATTCTTTTATGAAACCTTTTGAAAGTTAATGTGTGTGGGGCTGGAGAAATGGCCTAGCGGTTCAGAGTGCCGACCGCTCTTACAGAGGACCCGGGTTCGATCCCCAGCACCCACATGGCGGCCGTGAACTGTCTGAAACTCCAATTCCAGGAGAACTCCAGTTCCAGGGGAATCCGACACCGTCTTCTGACCTCCGTGGCATTGCACGACATGGGTGCACACACTTGCATGCAGACAGTATATTCATACACATACAGAAATAAAAAAAATTTAAAAAGAAAGTTAATCTATGTATAGAATTATAATAATGAAAATAGTAATTTAACCTTATGTTTTATTTATTTATTTATTGGGGTTTCTGGAGTTTTTTGTAAAAAATTATTATTTTTATTTAATGTGTATGAGTGTATTGTCTGCATGTATGTAAGTGCATCTATGTCATGCAATGTTTGCAGAGGACAGAAGAGGACATTTGCTTCCCCTTGGAACTGGAGTTATGGACAGTTGTTAACCCCTTTGTGGGTGCTGGGAATTGAACCCAGGTTTTATGCAAGAGCAGCCAGCGCTCTTAACCACTGAGCCATCCCTCCAGGACCTTTTTGGTCTTTTTAGACAGGGTTTCTATGGAGCCCCAGCTGGCCAGGAACTTGCTATGTAGGCCAGGCCAGCCTCAATCTCAGAGAGATATACCTGTCTTCTCTACTGTCCTGGGCTTAAAAGTGAGTGCCACCACTCCTGACTTAACTTGATGTTTTTAACATTAATAGCTACAAGTACCAAAAGCACAGTGAGGACAAGGGAAAAAAGATTCGCAAAGCTTAAGCATCCACTGCACACTTAATATGGGCTTTGGTTTATCCTTACTGAACTGGAAAAACTAAAATCTTTATTAAATTTGTGAGGAATAAGCATACAGGTTATATAAAATTCTCTCATACAAATGAAAGTAGTCTTAGAGTATAACAGAATAAGGTCCAGGACAGCTGGGGCTACAGGGAGACCCTGTCTCGAAAAGACCAAAAAAAAAAAAAAAAAAAATGACATCATGAACTCTGCAGGTAAATGGATAGAATTCATGAAACACTGTTCAAAGTATGTATCTTTATTGTTGCTTCTCAAAATAAATCTGAGCCAGTCATTTCTGGTCTGTCTCATATACGTGTGTGGGNCACACACACACACACACACACACACACACACACAAATAGATGTAGTCAAATTTCAAATATAAATAAATGGTCAAAGGAAAGAAATATATAGTGAAGTCTTACATATAGAAATAAAACACCTGATATCTGCTCATCATAACACAGATGAAATGAAGAAATAGAAGCTTTATGTTTAAGGATATTAAATTGTTAGAAATAGTGAAATAGGATTTCACGTTGTGTACTATGAACCCCATCACAAGTATGAAAATAAATCAAAATAAGCTACTTAGCTAACAAGTCAGTGCACATAAAATACAACATAAAAAACTTTAATCCAAGTCAGCAGAAAATAAATAAGAATAAAGAGAACAGCCAGGTGTGGTGGTGCACGCCTTTGATCCTAGAATTCGGGAGACAGAGGCAGGTGGATCTTTGTGAGTTCAAGGCCAGCTTGGTCTACAGAGCAAGTTCCAGGACAGCTAGGGCTATAGGGAGACCCTGTCTTGAAAAGACAAAAAAAAAAAAAAAAAGAATGAAGAGCATAAATAATAATGAACATAAGCCAATTTTATTCATGAAACACTGTTCAAAGTATGTATCTTTATTGTTGCTTCTCAAAATAAATCTGAGCCAGTCATTTCTGGTCTGTCTCATATACGTGTGTGGGGTCTGTGTGTGCGTGTGTGTGTGTGTGTGTGTGTATACATATATATGTGTGTATACATATATATGTGTGTACATATATATGTATACACACACATATATGTATACACACATATTTGTAATGTAATTCTTTAGCTCCATTTGCATTTAAGAAGATTTAGGAAAATAGAGTGAGAAACTATGTTGGAAGTGATACACATGAAGTCTTTTTAGAAAGTGGCTTTGGTGTTCATGCAAGAGAACTTTACATGATTTTGGAGTTGGGAGAATGCTAACTGAAGAGTAAGATTTATAGCAAAAATATAGGTATTTTATTGGAGTAATGTATCATGTCATCCATTTCCTAGAAGAAAATCAATCACAAATAAAATACTGACCCCTTCTGGTTTTCTTTTCTTACTACTTGACAAATAAAATCTAATTTGAGAACTCATTGGAAAAGGAAGCTTAGATTATTGAGTAATGCTTTAAAAATTTGTATAAATCATCCAGATAACAAGTCTTAAAAAGCAGTACACTGACAGTAAGAATTGTGTTTTAAAAGGAGCAATAAAAAAGATCACTAATGTTTTAGTCTCTGAAATTCTTGGACTGAGCTGAGGGAGTTCTAATGACTTTGGAGAATTAGCCTTTATCATTTATTACCATGGTGACTCAAAAAGTTGATCTGTTTTTATTGTAAGAATAATCTTTGGATATATGATTGTGTCAGAATGGAAAAAAGTTCAAGTCTGTCAGCTTTGCATATTATCATCACGTGCTTCATCATACATGTTTAGAATCCAGAAAACAAAATGAACTACTACTACTGCTGCTGCTGTTGCTGCTGCTGCTGCTTCTTCTAATAATAATAATCATAATCATAATTTTCTACCTCCTGTTTTTTCCACCCCCTTTTTTCATGTGTTAAGTTTCCTTATTGCTCTCCACTCTATTTTTTGAGACAGGCTCTCTCACTGAACTTGGATGAGCTCCAGGATCCCCGTCATGCCACCCCTGAGCTACAGTTACAGTCTGCACCGCCATGCTTGGCTTTCATGTGGGTGCTGAGGGTCAAGTTCAGCCTTCCTTCTTGTGTGGCAAGCATTTTACCAACTGAGCCATCTCCACACCCACAAAGATTTTCAAAGTAGCCAGGCATGGTGGCACATGCCTTTGATCCCAGCACTCGGGAGGCAGAGGCAGGCTGATTTCTGTGAGTTCAAGGCCAGCCTGGCTTACATACTGAATTCCAGGCCAGCTAGGACTAAAGGAAGACCCTGTCTCTAAATAAATAAATAAATATTTTCAAAGTAAAGCAGTATCATAACTCACCATAGTTAATGGAATTTGCAAAATACCATTAGTATTGGGGCTGGAGAGATGGCCTAGCAGTTAAGAGTGCCGACTGCTCTTTCAGAGGACCCGGGTTCGATCCGATCCCCAGCACCCACATGGCAGCTGAGAACCGTCTTTAACTCCAGTTCCAGGAAAACCTCTTCTGACCTCTGCACAACACCGGTGCACAAACCTACATGCACACAGTACATTCATATATATACAAAATAAATAGAATTTTAAAAAATTAAAAAAAACAAAAAAGAAAAGGTAATTCCTTAAAAAGTATATCGTATTACCAGAAATTTAAGGTATACTTCTTAATAACTTGGATTCAGACTTTGAATTGCATTGCAGTCCTGCAGCAGCATTCTGAGCACCTGGGATTATAGGCCTGAGCTACCAGGGAATGCTTCCTGCACTTGATAAACATTCTTCCACTGAACTGCATCTCCAGCTCTTTTTTTTTTTTCCCTTCACATTTTATTTTGAGACTGACCCGCTAGTTGCCCAGGCTAGCCTCCTGATCTCAGGAGATCATCCTGCCTCTGCCTTCCAAGTATTGGCATCCCAAGTTTGCACCACCACACCAGGCTTCCATTTGAGCATTATCAGTTGCCCTTTGTGCTCTGTGTTCTTTTGTCTTCCATAAACCTTGTTTCCATTGGGACAATTACTTGACCTATAAGATTTGATTAAGGCTGAACAGATGAGTTCACCCTGTTAATCATAGCTGTGGCTCCTCTTCTATCAGAAACGTGTGCTGGCACTTTACCCCATTCCATCACTCACTACAGGTATCAGATTTGCCATGCTGTTGACCTAAATGGATTCACTAAATTGCCATTACTAAACTTTACAGGCTTTTAATTATCTCATAATCTAGCCACTGCAGGAGTCAAATGACTTCTTTCTTGAGGAGAGTTCATTGTTTTTCTCTAAAGAATTATTTAGGTCAGCAGTCTTCAGACTCTACTCTATAAAGACATAGGGGTTCTACAGCATTGCAAGAAGCACCTAGAGGGATTATGGAAGGATAACCTGTGAGCCCTTTAATCTATACCCCAATACAGCTTAACCTGAGTTATCTTTATCTGGGTAAAAACAAAATTCCATTTAAAGACTTTCTTACTTTTTTTTAAAGTTTGAAAAAAAGCGATTTAAATTATTGCTAAGCAATTCTTTGTTAATAGGAGTGTTTAAAATGAGCCCAGATCAGGTCAGTTTTTATTTTATCTTCTTACCTTTTTTTTAAATTTCATGTATGCAATATGCTTTGATCAAAATCCACCCCTGCAGCAGTAAAGAAAGATGACATCATGAACTTTGCAGGTAAATGGATGGAACTCTAAGCCATTGTGCTAAGTGAAGTAACACAGTCCCAGAAAGAAAGAAAGAAAGAAAAAGGCAAATGGTTTCCCTCATTTGTGGATGCTAACACCAAATCTCCAGTTGGCAGGCAAACTGAGCAACTTTATTATTATATTTCATTGTATCTGAAAGCAACTGTGCTATTATAAATGTGAATCTCTTAATGGGCTCTAGAATTGACCTATCACTTGTATTCACACATTGTAATTACCATATATGGATGGAAGATAATGTATTCATATTCTAAAAAAAAAAAAAAAAGAATGTAAAGTTATACTTCTTTTACCTGCATGCAACTTTACTGTTAAAATGTGAATTTGTAAGTGTGTTTTGGAATTAACCTATAGTTTATTTTCAGATTTGTAATTTGATTTATGGTGGATATATATATGCATATTTTGGAATAATAAATTTAAAGGGGACAAAAAGAAAAAACTATTCAAAGAACTGACCAAACAGTAACCTCTGTGCACCATAAAGGGTATAAAAACTGAGAAAAAATGGACCAGGACTTTACATGTATGACAGAATCCATGATTTGGTGGTGGGGGCCAGGGGGGGGGGGAGCTGGATGGGGAATGAGTCACAATTGATTAAGAAATGTTGTATGAAATGCACTCAAAAATTACATTAAAAAAATCCACCCCCAAACTGTTCCCCTCCACCCTTCCCAGACCTCCCAGATACCAGTTCTGGTCCTTAAAATCTTCCTTTTCCTTTCATTTTTTTTTTGTTTTTTTTTTTTTTTTTTTAATGTAAGGTGACTTCATTTGATAGTAGCTCAAAGACCCAGTTCTAAAGGTAGTGGTCTATTGCCACTCTTTTCTAATTTAATCTTATCAGAAAAATTTTAATCTTTATCCCCTCCCCATGCCCATATTAATGAAGTAATTAACTTTGCAAATGATGTACCAAATGAGATCATCAAGTGGAAACTGATAATAAATATGTTAAAACTTGTTAATCCATTTCAGGAATATCTAATGCATTATTCTGTTGTACTGGTTATATATCTTCCTTCTTCAAAGTAAGAACTTACTGCAGTAGAGAAAAGGTAATTATCAGCCTGGTTTTGTTTCTTACCCTGACAAAAGACTAGCTACTGGGCATGGTATCTCTGAAAATAGCAACTTGGGCCTGTTCTTTTATCTTGAATTTATAGAACTTCTTTGATAAGAAACAGTTTGATATCTAGAAATGTGATTACTTACTGTGAGCACAGTGAAGGGTACCCTTAAGGCTTGTAAAATAATACTTTTTAAAACTGATGATAGCAGTGGGTAGCTATCAACCTAGAAATACCTGTGTTTTTGATTTTTATAGTACCTGAAACTTAATTTCAAATCTGCATTTCTTTGATAGATTGCACATGAGCTCCCACTTTTCCCCTTAATGTTTCTTTGGTCATAGTGCATCATAATTGTACAGATATTTTATTTGCTTTCTTGCCCAGACTGCTGTTTTCCTGCAGCAATAATAAACTAATAGAGAGGAAAATGCTAAGGAACAGGCAGTGGGGAGGGGAAGAAGTGTAAACTACTGAAAAGGAACAAAAGCAGGAAGACTGGGAAGGAATGTTAGCAGCCAACAGTGTGACATGGAAAAAGATGTGGAATGAAAAGGCAAAGTCAATGAAAGAACCCATATCCCCTCCCTCCACCCTTACCCCCCCCCCCTCGGGCCCAGGAGAAGAAAAAGGATGAATGCAGAAGAGTTAGACATTTGATTGAAGGAAGGCAGAAAAGAACAAGTCAGAGATTTGAGTGACTCAGTTTAGGTACAGTTTTACAACTTGCCAAATTATAGTGCAGAAATTCAAATAGTTCTGTTGTTACACCATATTAGGCTAATTCTTTTTCAATAAGATTGTTCTTCCATACATACATTAATGTCCTCCTCTGTTAATTAGTGTTTAAAATGACTTAGTGGCATTTTTGGTACACATATCTCAATTTTAAAACAGTGATCATGTTTTTCGTCTAGCTAAGTTACATACTGAATGTTTCCAAACAGGGTCTTGAGAGATAGCTAAGTAGTTAAGAGTGTAGTCTCCCCTTGCAAAGGACCAGAGTTGATACCTTGCAACTGCCTGTATCTCCAGCTCCAGGGGATCTGTTGCCCACTCCTGAAACCCACAGGCATTGCACTCATGTGTACAAATCCAAATTTGGACTCCCAGGTATACACAAAATAAAAATAAAATATTTTTAAAAAGTTATCAGTCATTGGGGCTGGAGAAATGGCTCAGAA
The DNA here is from genome assembly GCA_009823505.1 of Rhizomys pruinosus. NCBI lineage: Eukaryota > Metazoa > Chordata > Mammalia > Rodentia > Spalacidae > Rhizomys > Rhizomys pruinosus. Next base: position 650,406 of record VZQC01007615.1, read on the forward strand.
CTGGGCTGTGGGGATAGCGCAGCCATTAAAGGCTGAGGCTAAGAACCGCAAAAAAAAAAAAAAAAAAAAAAAAGTTTCGATCTTCAGACTTAAGAGCCCTGGCCCTGCTCTACAAGGCACCCAGGTTTGGTTCCCAGCACCCACCTGGGGGCTCACAACCCTCTGTCACTATAGTTCCTGGGGACCCAATGCCCTTTTCTGCCCTCTATAGGCATTGCATGAGATGGGTACATCTACATACATGTGGGAAAAACACTCATATACATAAAAATAAATCAAAAAATTAAAAGTTACTAAACAATATCACCTTTATAAGAAATGAGGCAACAGTTTCATAAGTAGTAGGCCTCATTACTGATTGTTTTACTCATTGTGGGGATTATTTGCAACCTTTGTTGGCAAGAAGAAAATTCTTGTTTTTTTTATAAATTGTTAGTAAAATCTTTTTTTTTCTGCCACTGTTGGGCCTCTGACCTGTATTTCATTCATCTGTTCCGTAACATAGTTGCTTGAAGTACTTCTTAGTCAGGATTTTTGGATGTTAGGTGTAATGAAAAAATTCTTTTGTTTGAAATTGAACGGTTCTTTTCCTGTCTCTTAATTAAGATAACATTCAGTCATATATACATTTCATAAATACAAGTTATGAGCATATTTTCTAGATGTTTTGCATTGAAAATTTGAAAATTATAAGCTATGTATCAGGAGTCTAAGAGAGGGAGGCTTGCATGAGTTCAAGACCAGCCTGGCTACACAGGAAGTTCCAGAACAGCCAGGGTTACATAGTAAGACCATTTCTCAAACAGAACCAAATATATATGTTCACATAGAACGAATACAACATCCATTATTTTAAAGAAGCTAAAAATGTATTGCTTAGAGAACAAAATAGAGTAGGGAATTTTATGGGAAATTAATGAAGGTTTCGGGGACTATGAGTTTTACAGTGGGTCTTGAAGGATGAATAAAAATTGACCTGATCAAAAAGAAAAATGATTTTTGTGAAAAAAAAATAACAGGTAAACATGAGAACTTGTTAAGCTACAAAGAAGAGGCACAGAGTTTAATTCTATGACTAGGTGTTTACACATTCTCAGGCTTCATAGGAGCAGAGGAATTATTGTCATTTTGGTTAGAGAAGAATCCCATAAGTACTGTAAGGGATAGTCTCCAGACTTGGATCTCATTCAATTATGGGAGCTGGTTACAGAGACTAGGCTTGAACTAAGCAGGCTGACAGCGCATGAGATGGAGGAGAACCACAAGAATAAAGAGGAAATAGGTCTTTGTATATTGCCAAAGCTTCTATAAATCTCTTACTGCCCTTAAGTCTAGCTTTAATGATGTGAAAGGCAGAGGAGCTGTGGGGCTACTCTGTGAGCTGAATGGCCCAGATTAGAAGCTGAATGACACCTCGTGCTTCCAAGAGGAATTGTGCACAGCTGCTACCTTTCATATACAAGGTAACTTGTAGTTGTGTGTGCACTGAGCTTTGTGAACATTTTAAAAAGAGTTCTGACAATTAGACAACTCTATCAAGACACAGAATACAGAATATGTGGTTTTATGGAATTTTTGTGATAGTATGGTAAAGGTCATGGGCCATATTAGGGTTCTCTAGAGGAACGAAGTATGTGTATACATGGAGGGGAGGGAAGAGGGGATGAATGGAGGGGGGAAGGAGGAGAGAGAGAGAGAGAAAGAGAGAGAGAGAGAGAGACACACACAAGAGTTGAGTAACTGCCTCATGCAGTTAAGAGTAGTTGGTAAATCTGTAATTTGCAGTTATACCAGTAGGCTAGAAACCTGATGAAGAGCCATATTGTGGTGCAATGCAGGGCCATCTGGTAGAGTTTCTTCTTTAGGTGAGGTCAGTGTTTTTGTTCAACTTGGTCCTTTAATTATTCAGCCCCCCCCCCACATTATGAAGTGAAATCTGATTTATTCATCTTTCAGTTCAAATGCTAATTTTATCTAAATGCCCTACCTTCACAGACACACTCAGAATAATATTGCACCAGACTATCTGGGCACAGTGGCTCTAGGAAGGCAATCAATGACCCCTAAAGGAGGGAGAGTCAGTTTTTCTCCAAGGACAAGCTCTCTGACAGTAGGTTATCCACTTCCAAGTGGTCAGCCCTACATACATGTACAACCAAGCACCACTTAATGAACTCAACATATTTTATGTATGTGTGTATATGTACATATATATATATATTATGTATATATTTATATATATGCAACAACAATAATCAAAAAAGAGGTAACAAAATTGAGAGGTTATGGGATGATACATGGAAGAGTTGGAGGGGGAGAAGGAGAGGTGGAAATGTAACTACAGTACTCTTGCATGAAATTCTTTTTTAAAAAATATATAATTTAGTCAGTATTGCTCCATCATTGTGGCTTAAAGTGTCTGTGACCATACTCCATTCCCTGCTTAGTGTGGCCAGTTCTGAATTTTAGATACTATCGCTACTACTACACATGTGATACAACAGAGAAAAGATACTCATAATAATGACTTAAATAAATAATAGCCTAGTTCCTAAGTTGTACTGGGAACCACTAGATGCTAGGCTCCACAGTTAATCAGAGTACTAGCCTGCCTTGCAGTGCAGGTTGCTAGTACAATTCTTCCTGTTTAATTTGCATGCAACTTATAGGAAGGATTAAGCAAGCATAACTTATATAACTTCCACTCAGTCTCATTGGTTGGACTTGGGTGGACTGTCGTGAGTATCTTTATTGTGAGTCAGTTACGAAATTGACCTTAGTTGTCCTCAATTAAAAATCCCATTACTGGGGCTGGAAGGATGGCCTATCAGTTGAGAGTGCCAACTGCTCTTGCAGAGGACCCTGGGTTCGATCCCCAGCATCCACATGGCGGCTGAGAATCGTCTTTGACTCCAGTCCCGGGGGATTCCAACGCCCTCTTCTGACCTCCACAGTATTGCACGACACATGTGCACAGACAGTAAATTCATACACATAAAAAATAAAAATTATTTTTAAAATCCCATTACTACAGAAGGAAGGAAGAGCAGATGCTGAGAATAATTGGAAGTGTCTTCCACAAATTGCATAAACATAAAAATCCATTAGTAAGCCAATTGGAAGGATTTTATAATAATCAAAAAGTAGATGACAAGGATCTTAACTAGGTGAATGGAGGGGGATAGGGAATGTGGTCAAAATGTAATGTATCTTCAAGAAGATTTACAGTATGTGGTGGATGAATGTCTGCAAAGTGAGGATGGTGATTTATTTTTCAAAAATTAATTGAAGAATTGAGGGAATCACATACGGAATACACTTGACTTTAGGAAAACATTAAACCAAGGATAAACTTTGATATTTAATAAGTAGGAAGAAGAGGGAAGTTATATAAAGATGCTAAACAGGGATGTCAGCAGGAAATCAAGCTAGAGCATGAGTAAGTTTCATTAAGCCCGGGATGAAGGGCAATAACTTTTTTTGTGTATTTTTAAATAGGATCCAGTTCTGTAAGCTTCAGAGGAAAATGAGTAACTTTATTACATTTATTTATTTATCTGTTTATTTATTTATTTGCACGTGTTTATATGTGGAAGTTAGAGAACAACTTGTGTGAATCAGTTCCTTCCTTTTACGATGTAGGGTCCCAGGGATCGAACTCACGTTGTCAGGCTTTATGGCAAGTGTCTTTACTTGCTGAGCCATCTCACCAGTTATGAAGCTGAATATTTTATCTATCATATATGTAGAAACAAGATACAATTAAACAAATCAACGAATACTTATTTTACGGTTGTAGTGTTTGCTGCAGGAGGAAGCAGTGGGATGGCTTGTAGCCCTTGCCTGGTATTAGCTTAGGGTGGCAGTGTTTGTTAGGCTTCTTTAATTAGCTGTGTAACTTCTCACTAATCAGAGTTTGTGACCCTCAGTTTGATAAAGTGAGTCATACCATTTACCTTGTACCCTTCATAAGTTCTCATTAAGATTGCAAGTGAACTGCTCTTTAAATATCAAAGAAATATGAAGTGGTGCTAATAATTAGACAATTATATGCCCTTTAAACAATTTGTTACTGGGGATTGGTGTTTGGCCTGGGTGTTTCCGGGTTCTTGGTATCTTGTTCAAGAATGAAATAAAGTAGACATAGACTGTCAGGTAACAAAAATACTTGGCTTTATTCAAAGCAAAATGATACACAGCTCAGATTATGCTGCAAGAGAGTAGTGAGCCACATCAGTGAGGATGCTCCAAGGCCTCAATTATTGTCTGGGGCTTCCTTTCATGGGGTTCAAGAGAAGCAGCTTTACTTGCTTGCTTCAAGTTAACAATAAGAATCTATAATGTTTTAATTCTTGGGCCAAATCTATATAACCTTTTATTTAGGAATATTATATTTTCCAAACAAAGGTTACATTTTTTTTTTCCCCATGGGACACTATATGTCATGTGTCTAGTAACCTCTGGAAGGAGATGTTGCATCTTTGCAGATTAGCTGTTGTTTGGCTAGAGAATAAAAAGACTACCAGTTCTCAGATATTTTTCACATTATTATAACCTTTTTTTTTTCAGCACAATTTGCAGGTGTCTTATAAAAAGTAGTGTTGCCTGGCGTGTTGGCTCACACCTTTAATCTTAGCACTCAGGAGGCACAGGCAGGTGGATCTTTGTGAGTTCAAGGCCAGCCTGGTCTACAGAATGAGTTCCAGAACAGCTGGGGCTACAGGGAGACCCTTTCTTGAAAAGAACAAATAAATAAACAAACAAACAAATAATTAAAAAATAAAAATAAATAAAATAAAGTAGTCTTATTTAGAATCTCTAAATTGTTTCTCCAACATAAATTACTAAGACAGCCAGTTACAGGTATGATATCTTAGGCTTACTGTAAAATATTAATTATTACCTTCTTGATTTTTTTTTTAAGTATTTATACCTGTATGTGTGTTTGTTTCCCACACAAATGTGGATGCCAGTGAAGGTCAGGAGAAGGTATCAGATCCCCAGGAACTACAGTTAGTGGCAGTTGTGAGCTGCCCAATGTGAGTGCTAGGAACAAAACTTGGTCTTCTGTAAGAGCACCAAGTACTCTTAAACACTGAGCTATTCTCTCCAGCCCTGCTTACTTTGATTTTTTTTTTTTTTTTTTTTTTTTTTTTCCGTATGTGTATCAATGTACTGTCTGCATGCAGGTCTGTGCACCCGTGTCGTGCAATGCCGCGGAGGTCAGAAGAGGGTCTCGGATTCCCCTGGAACTGGAGTTCTCCTGGAATTGGAGTCTCAGACGGTTCTCAGCCGCCATGTGGGTGCTGGGGATCGAACCCGGGTCCTCTGTAAGAGCGGTCGGCGCTCTTAACCGCTAGGCCATCTCTCCAGCCCTGATTTTTTTTTAAAGTATAGTGCTGACATTGTTAAGATGGATAAGCCTCCTAAGAGGATATAGCCTGTGCTTTTAAAGGAATGCTTATGTCTCATTTGATTGATTCCCATTAGCCATATTTATATGTGATAATATGGTACAGTGTTCTTGATTCTACATTGACAACAAAAGAACATGATAAGGGCAAGGAATAAATACATAGTTATAGTATCCAGTCATAATCTGTGTTTTTGAGAATAGAGTCATCTATGATTCTTTTACTTCTGCATCAGAAATTGTAGGTGAGACAGGAGCTATAACTTAAACTGCAATGATAATATAAAACATTACAATGATAATACAAAATGTTATTTACCTCCTGGTCAGTTTTGAGGAGTTAGTGAAAGGAAAAATAAAATCCCTTCATCATCTTTAGTCAAAAGGTGGCACTGTTGCTGTGCTCTCAGGTGTATTGTTTTGCTTTTTTCCTATAGCATGAGATTGGCCCTTTTAAAATGCAGAAAACAGTTAAATGTAGTGATGTAATTAATAGTGACCCTCCCAATTGCCAGCTTTTCTAATCAGGCAATAGAAAGATAGACTAGAAAAGGGAATTTATAGCTTTTAAATTCTAGGTGGTCTTAATAGCATTTACATAAAAAGCATTCTCCGGGACTCCAAAATTTGTCTAGAGAAGACTGGATATCGTGCACTATGCGTTAAATTGTGGTGGGTTTGCCTTTGGCTTCCCTTTGGAACTTTGATAGCTGTCAGGGCCGAAGACCTGTTAGCTTCTCTGTTTTGTTATAGCTCTCCAAGGTCTTTGAATATATGCTCTTATTATTTTTATTTATTTATATTTTTTTTTATTAATTTTATTTCTGTATGTGTATGAATGTACTGCCTGCATGCAAGTTTGTGCACCCCTGTCGTGCAATGCCGCGGAGGTCAGAAGTGGGTGTCGGATTCCCCTGGAACTGGAGTTCTCCTGGAATTGGAGTTTCAGACAGTTCTCGGCCGTCATGTGCGTGCTGGGGATCGAACCCGGGTCCTCTGTAAGAGCGGTCGGCGCTCTTAACAGCTAGGCCATCTCTCCAGCCCCTATATGCTCTTATTAAAGCAATGTGTTTTTCTTTCAAGGTATTATTCAGGTAGTCTTTTTTCCTTTATTTTTGCTCTTTATAGCGGTCACGTGTTAGGGGTTGGAAGAGGGCTTCCAAGCTCATAAGAAGGCAGCTAAGAAGGCAGCACATTTGTTCCTTGTCTCTAAGCTAGTATCTTAAGGGTTCTTGACAGTTGAAACTGCTTTCAATTAAGTAGATCCTTGAAGGGATGGTAAACTTCAATGAAAAGCAAAGAATTAATTTTGGGAAAGGTAAAATGAATGTCTTGAAAATCAGTTATGTACCTAAGTACCTATGGCAATGTACTTACATACTTTAATACCTATGTACAAAGCATTTTTTAAAAAATACAAGCATATGGGGCTGGAGAGATAGCCTAGCGGTTAAGAGGACCTGGGTTCGATCCCCAGCACCCACATGGTGGCTGAGAACCATCTGTAACTCCAACTCCAGGAGAACTCCAGTTCCAGGGGAATCCGAGACCCTCTTCTGACCTCCGCGGCATTGCACGACACGGGTGCACAAACCTACATGCAGACAGTACATTCATACACATACAAAAATAAATAAAATTAAAAAAAATACAAGCATACAAATCTAAACACTTTAAGGTCAAGGGGGAAATCCTGCGATATACTGCAAAAACAAAAGAATCTAGTTTTTCTTCTTAGAATGAGAAAACAGTGCTGAGCCTATGAATGTTTATTAATGCATTTGCCTGTTAGATGCTTTTTAAGATTTTATCTGGCCTTCTGCATGCTAGACAAGTGTTCTGCTTCTGAGGTCTACCCATCACCCCTTTCTAATGCTTTTTAAAATTAATATTAAAATTTTTTGCTTATAAAATTATTGAAGCTTTCATTGGATAACAATGAGGTTACATATAGATAGATAGATTACAGATCCTATTTTATATAACTTTTCAATGAAGCTCATTCGAATATAAAAGAAGCTCAAAATCTAATTCAAAACTTTTGTAGTATGCTGTGTTTCAGAACTTAGGTACTTGGAGGGGGATTAAAAAGAATACAGCACGAAGCCGGGTATGGTGGCACACGCCTTTAATCTTAGCACTTGGGAGGCAGAAGCAGGAGGATCTTTGTGAGTTCAAGGCCAGCCTGGTCTACAGAGTGAGTTCCAGGACAGCTGGGGCTACAGGGAGACCCTGTCTCGAAAAGACCAAAAAAAAAAAAAAAGAGAATACAGCACGAATTTGGCATATGAGGTAACCTCTCCCCAGCAGAATTTAGAGGAGCACTCTGTGATCAAACATATTAACACTTACTCAGCAAAAGGTATGAATAGTTAGACCATATGGCATAGCTCTTAACCAAAAATAGACTTGCATGAGTTTATGACTTTTAGACCAAAGACAGACTTTAAAAACAACACAAAAACCCTATCGATTTCAGAGATTTGGGGCTTTAACAGCAAGGCGCAAGGGATAGTATATCTGAAGTACTATTAAAGTATCCTTTGTAAACTTCCAAAAGTATAGTAAGGATTTTCTGTTTCATTTCATAATTCAAAATATTTTTCTGTTTTAATGCTTTCCTTTGTAGGAATGTGGCTTTGTTCTCAGATGCTTTATTAACTAGATGTTTAAGCACAAAATGCATTTCAGCCTTTTCCATAATATACTGAACAGCAACCAAGGATTTGTGGAGCGTTGTAGATCCTAGATCTGCTGTAAAGCAATGGGACATCTGAAATGCATTCTGTAGCTGAGTGCCATCATTCTTTCTGTTAGTATTCCTTGGTAGAAAAGCATTTCCCCCTGCATTTTCTTCTGTTACCACTAATCAGGATCAGTTCTGTTTACTACAGCACTGCTCTGAGATAGATATTTTATATTTCTAATAGGGTTTAAGCCTGGTCAGCATCTCTGTGGGAGGCTTTGGAGGAGAATAGAGATGTTTCATGGAAATTAGAGGAATGGTAGTATGTGGGATCTGCTTCCTTTAGGACTTTGCCGAGTTCGCATGATAGTTGGACATTGTGTACTGAATAATATATGTAGCCCCAGGTCATGTTTATTAGTTCTCTTTTGGATTTTAGAAATGGAGATTCATGGCTGGAGCTCTGCATGGAGATGAGCATTTCTTCTTCTGTCAAGGCAGACTGTGATGCTGTGGTATCTGCTCTGCTTTTCTTAAGTATTGGAAAGACTACTGTTTAACTGTTAGGATTAGAAAGCTCGACTTCTGTGCAGCTTGTCAGTGGTGAATAATGCCAGTCTTAATATATTATTTGTAATAATTTCATGTAGTATGGTTAGGGGTTATTGTACAGGTAAATAACGTGACATTCTTTAAGATCTTGCTAAACTATGAAACTTAGAGTCAATTGGAAAAGCAAGAGAAAATTTCTCATTTATTTTTGGTATTTTCTTTATCATCTATCTATCTATCTATCTATCTATCTATCTATCTATCTATCCTATCCCTCCCTTCCTCCCTCCCTCCCTTACTTTTTTTTTTTTTTTTTGGTCTTTTGGAGACTGTTTCTCTGTAGCCCCAGCTGCCCTGAAATGCACTCTGTAGACCTCCATCTCACAGAGATTAGCCTACTTCTGCCTCCTGAGTCTTGGGATTTAAAGGAATGTATCACCCTGCCAGGCAGACTACTGCTCATTTGAAGGTTAGATGATTTTCTTTCCTCTCATTAAAAAAGAAGAAAGAAAAGAAAAGAAAAGAAGAGAGGAGAGGAGAGGAGAGGAGAGGAGAGGGGAGGGGAGGGGAGGAGAAGGAGAAGGAGAAGGAGAAGGAGAAGGAGAAGGAGAAGGAGAAGGAGAAGGAGAAGGAGAAGGAGAGGAGAGGAGAGAAGGAGAAAGGAGAAAGAGAAAGGAGAGGGGCGAGGCGTGGCGGAAAAAAAGGAAAAGGAAAAAAGGAAGAAAGGGGAAAAGGGGGGAAGGGGGAAAGGGGAAAGGGAAAAAAGGAAAGGAAAGGATAGGAAAGGAAGAAATGGGAAAAGGGAAAGGAAGGGGAAAAGGAAAGGGGAAAGGAAAAGGAAAAAAGGAAAAGGAAAAAAGGAAAATAAAAGAGAAAAGAAAAGAAAGAAAATCTGTACAGCATAGACACTTACGTACTTGGGAGAAGCCCTTCAGCTTCTGTCATACCCAAATCCAATGTCTTTTTCCTTGTCTGGTCTTCCTTTGTCTTTTTTATTAGGCCAATATCATACTCAAGTCTCTAATCCTTAAATGTCTTTCCATCCAAAATTTTAGTTTTTTAGTGACTTTAAGGTCTACTAAACTTTATTGGCTAAAAAAATTTTGAGGGATTGCCTGCCACTGAGAGTCTACGTATCCTTCCTACCCTTCAGTGTTTGCGGTTAGTCGCTACAATTTTTTATGCATATTCTTTCCTGACTTCCTAGTGTCCTCTAATTATTTTTGCACAGGAAAGAAGCTGGTCTCTAGAGAGCAGAGATGCATAATGTTAGTAAGACAGCAGCTACGGTGAGAAGAGCTCAGTGACCAGAGCTTTGTCACCAGCACATGGCAGGCAGTTTTCTTGAATGTGATGAAATGGCAGTCCTGAGATGCGATTATGCTGAGTGGAGTTGTGTCATCTCAAAGGTCTCGGTAAATGGGAAGGGAAGGAAGCATGGAGGTGAACAAGGACCTGTGAGGATGAAGCTCAGGCTGGGTGTGACAAGATTGCTTGGCCAAGAGACAAAACAAGACCAAGGATTCCTCACCTAGAAGTCCCAGGAGGAAGGCAGAAGGAGGAGCACCATGATTTGGGGTCATGAGGCCTGTTGTAAACTTTAGGCCACAGAACCCTAAAGGAAATGTATTTGCATTAAGTTTTATGTATGTGTGTATATTAATCACATGTGTTGTGATTTTACTGAAATTTTATTAGTTAGAATTGTACTCATTTGAGATTGCTTTCTCCTGACTAGAAATAGGTATAAAAATTTTTTAAACTTACTAGATTATTGTGCAAGGGATATGTACAGTATTTGAACATACATCTTTAAACTCCTATAAAAAGGATTATTTTAGTCTTAGCCAGTACTTAAGTAAAGATTTTTTTTCTCATTAAAGTTGCACAAAAGTACACAGAACCTCCTCATTTGTAAATGGCATGTTCCTTGTTTGATGTAAATTTAAATGGGTTTCTATAATGTTTCCAGTATTGGCTGGTTCTTCTGCTTTGTTTTCACTCCAGCATTCATAATTTTTCTTTCTTTTTTTTTTATTTTATTTTGTTTTGTATGTGTATGAGTGTACTGTCTGCATGTAGGTCTGTGCACCCATGTCGTGCAATGCCGCAGAGGTCAGAAGAGGGTCTCGGATTCCCCTGGAACGGGAGTTCTCCTGGAATTGGAGTTACAGACTGTTCTTAGCCGCCATGTGGGTGCTGGGGATCGAACCCGGGTCCTCTGCAAGAGCACTCAAGCTCTTTTTTGTTGTTGTTGTTCTTTTCGAGACAGGGTCTCCCTGTAGTCCCAGCTGTCCCTGGAACTCACTCTGTAGACCAGGCTGGCCTTGAACTCACAAAGATCTGCCTGCCTCTGCCTCCTGAGTGCTAGGATTAAAGGCGTGCGCCACCACACCCAGCTGCAGTCGGGCTCTTAACTGCTAGGCTATCTCTCCAGCCCCATAATTTTTCTTTCTAAAATTAGCTTGGTATGACCTAGCTTCCTATATTAATTTCTAAACAAAGATTATATACAGCAATACAAAAACTTTTTAAAATAGTATAAACTAGATTAATTTTAAAACTTTAGAGATTCCTCTCAAATGATGCTTATCATTTGCTACTGGTAGTTGTCATTTAAGCAGCTCCAATATATGTATACATGCATTTTATTCAACAAAGGAATACATAGAAAGTCTGCAAATTCTAGATTAAGCTATCCCTTCACAGTCAAAATTTATATTAAAAAAAAAACTATAGGAAATTTATCCAACTGTTAAATCTCCCCTTTTATTTGTATTATAAAATTAAACCATATGGGTAAAAATTTGGGAATATAATTGAGCATCTTATCAAACTCTTCCCTCCCCCACTTCTCCTGCCTTCCTCCTATGTTTTCCGGAGGCAAACTTATTTTTGTTCTTAATTTATTTCCCAGGTCACTGCAAATCTCTAAAGAACATCCCCAGATCTCTAAATAACATGTTTATCTTTTATCAGCTTTCAGGCACCAGCTCCCAACCCGTTGCTGGCCTTTATCTCACTTACATGACCCTGTACCTTGTGCTCCCAGGCACCCTATGCACACTGCACTAATTTATCTTATCAGGAATGGACTACATCTGCCCCACAGTCCCTATTTCTCCCCTAGTATACTCTGAAACTTAATATACATGGACCTACACTTATTCTAGTACCAGTTAAAATTCGTCTCTTTTCTCTCTTTATAAATAATCAGGAGCAGTACCTCTTGTCTTCTTCCTAAATAAGAATATTAGCATGCCCACCCACATGTCTCCCTCATTTATTTCTCAGACCTTAATGGTAACTTTCCTTTTCATGTTTTCAACCTTGGTGGTCTTCTTTCTGAGATCTTGTCATCTGTCTATAATATTATTAACAGCAATCTGTGGAGTGATTCTGAACATTGAAGATCAACAAGGCGTCTGTATTATTTAATTATATAAATACCTTTATCTGTCAATTAGAGTAACATGTTAAAATTAAATTTCTCTATCTGATGGTTCAATTTTATGACTGGAGTGCCACTGAAAGAAATTTCCTGACACTACCTCAGATGGGAGAATCAACCTCTTTCTTTTCTCATTGTGCCTGGCAGACCTTCACCCTTCTTGCCCTTCAGGTACTCTTCTGGAGACGTCCTCTCCTGCCTGCTGGAGGGCTCTCCCCTAGCCTCCGGCACAGCTCTTGCGCCGAGGCTTCCCACCCTTCCCCATTCTCTATGTTCCATTCACTTTTTTACAGATTATATTTCTCTTCCTCCTTGACTTGCCTCTTCTTTTGCTGGAGGTAAAATTTCAGTCATCAGATATCTGTGAGTTTCTGTATTCTTCTTACATGCTTATTTGATAGGTTAGCTACAAGTGGAATTCACTTGAAATTGCTCCTTCCTGAGATTTGAGTGTACCGCTGTTGCCAGGCTAAGTTCTGACTGCTGAAATGACCCATTTCAATAGTGTCCCAATTTCCTTCTAGAGGCATTTAAATATCTTTATTCTTGAAGTTTTAAAATTTAACAATGCTGTATCTGAGTGTGAGTGTATTTTGTTCATTATAAAGTTGGAAGTTCATAGGGCTGGAGGGATGGCTCAGTGGTTAAGAGCACCAACTGCTGTTGCAGAGGACCTGGGTTCAATTCCCAGCACCCACATGGCAGCTAAGAACCTTTAAGCTGGGTGTGGTGGCGCACCACGCCTAGGAAGGAAGGAAGGAAGGAAGGGAGGGAGGGAGGGAGGGAGGAAGGAAAGGAAAGGAAAGGAAAGGAAAGGAAAGGAAAGGAAAGGAAAGGAAAGGAAAGGAAAGGAAAGGAAAGGAAAGGAAAGGAAAGGAAAGGAAAGGAAAGGAAAGGAAAGGAAAGAGAAAAGAAAAGAAAAGAAAAGAAAAGAAAAGAAAAGAAAAGAAAAGAGAAAGAAAGTTGGAGTTCATGTGTAGGATCCTTCCCACCCTGACCCTCTGATCTCATCTCATGTTACCCTCCCTGGCTTCCCTGGTTCTAGCCACACTGCTCTCCTTTGTTTGGCCATGCCTCAGGGACTGTTCACTGCTTATTTCTGTGGTTTAGAAGGCACATTGCTCATATCTGCTGGGCTCACTCTTTATTCAGACAGTTTTATTTGAAATTGAAATTGCCCAACATTTGAACACTCCTGTTTATCTTGACTCAGTTTTCTTCATGGTACCCGCCGTTAATTTATATAATTAAAAAACACATGCAAACTCACACGTGGATGTTTTGGTATTCTTAGGTGCCATCAGGACTGAGTGGCTTAGACAGTTTATTTTCTCATAGATGCAGGCTCCAAGTTCGAGATAAAAATATTGGTAGGATTAATTTCTTCCTCACTCGATGGCTTACAGTACTGCTTTTTCCTGTCTTTACATGGGCCTTTCTTTTTAAGTCAGCATCCAGATTTACTCTTACAAGGATGTCAGCCATATTTGATTAGCACAACCTCTTTCCAGTGATTTGATTTTAACCTAATGACCTCTTTAAAGAGCCCATTTCCATACCCAGTTCAGTTGAGAAGCATTGTGTGTTTGCACATCACTGTGTGAATCTTTAGGACACAGTTCAATCACCAACACACTTATTTTTTCCACAGTCTATCTTTATGAGAATGCAATACTCATGGAACTTTTCTTTTTCTTTTTGTTGTTGTGTCTTGGGTAGACAAGAGGACACCGTAGCACCAGCTGGCCTGGAACTCACTATGTAGACTAGGCTGCCCTCAAACTCACAGAGAGCTCTGCCTCCTAAGTTCTGGGACTAAAGACTTGTGTAACCATGCGATAAATGAAGGCTTTTGAGATAGGGTGGCTAGCTTGGTACTTAACTGTGTAAACAAATCCAGCCTCAAACTCATGATAATCCTCTTTCCTTGGATGTCTGAGTGCTGGAATTACAGAGATATACCACCACACCTGGCAGGATGTCTAGAAAACTACCCAGCATATAATACATGTTAATAAATCACTGGGAATGTGTAGCCTCTTGGTGAGTTTAGTCAGTCTGAGTCATATCCTGTCTTATCGCTGGAAAATTGTCGTCTTATTTCATTAACTCAACTCCCTCTCTCAAATTTTGTGTATTATTTGTCTAATTCTGTTAACTGAATTTTGGACAAGCTTGATTGCTCCATCTGTTGTTCTTCTTTGAAGAGAGAAGATACCTTGAACTTTAACTTCCAAGTGCTTCTACAGAGTATTCCTTATTTTGTAAAACATGTAATAAATTACTAGGAGTTGTCTTCTTGTTATTTTCTTTTGCTATTTTGGGTTAATTTTGCATTTATTATGTCATATATTGTTCCTTGAATTGTCAGTTTCTTCCTAGGTTATATTTTTGCTGTAGTTTTTGTTCTTTATGTATTGCTTGAGCATTTACCTGACAACCCTTGGTCATACATGTTTAGTTTATAAAGAAATAGCAAACGTGCTTGAAGTTTATTGTTATGGTGGGAACTTTATCCTGCTAATCTCACGTTCTGCTAAGCTGGCACTCTAGAGGCTTTCTTCAAGGTAGAATGCAAAAGTCTACTCCCAAAGGGCAAAAGAAAAGACTAAGTGTGTAACAGAGACTGCTATTTAGTATCCAGTGTTGCTCTCCCTTTGTTCCATGTTCACGCAGTCCCTAATTTTTTTTAAGGGATTCACAATGCAAGCGCACAGTTGTGTTCAGATCACATTGACATTGCTCAGTTTGCCATTCATACTTACAGTCATTTCTTTTGCCCTTTGGAAGTAAAACTTGATTGAATTCATTAATGTATCCTGAGGGAGCCTGTGTTAACACAAATGAACATACTTCAAATTTGTATAAAAATCACTAAATATGTAGATATAGAAAACATAAGAAACAAAAGTAATCTAGTTAATGACTCCAAATCATGTTATGAAGTTGATACCTTATTCAGGCAATGAGGTAAAGGATGGAATTGATAAGTCAGGAGAGAAATTACCTAACCCACCAGACTTGGTCTGGATTTCTAAATAGGAACATTAAACTAGATACATGGCATTATCTTAGAAGTCTTAAAAGACACTTTTTATATTAATCTTTTTATTTCTGTGCTTTATATGAAATATACAGTATATACAAGAGTGTATATGATATTTGTACAGTATTTTTTAAAAGAAAAACAAGTCAATCTATAATTTAGCTCAGGAAGGACTGCAAGCTATCATTTGTGAAGTTCTGTGCTATCCCTCTCTCTCACTCTGCCTTCCATCTCCTCCAGTGGACATCTCTTTCTAGCATTGCATATTTATATTCCCTTACCTGCATATTTTATCACAAAGGCATTAGCCTAAATAACATCCTATTTGTGTCCACATGCATATGAACTTCCCAAATGGAAGTGTGTATATGTGTGTTTACATGTGTGTTCATAGGTATATGTGTATGTATGTATGTATGTATATGTTTTATTCTGTGACTAATTTTGAGTCACACAGTGAGTCAGTGTACAGTATAGTTTACTAATTTCCATCACTACATAGCATCTTACTTTGCAGCTCTACTGCAGTTTCTGGAAACATCTTCCTGTTTCTGGAAACATCCTCCTGCTCATAGCACCTTAGCTGCCCACAGGTTTTTGCTATTCACACAACAGTACTATGACCAGTCTTCTCAACATGCTTTAGATTTCACATTTGTGTTTCCAATCGATTAAAATTTTATTTTTCTAAAGATAAAGGATGCAAAAGTCTTTGATTTGAGGTACAATAAGCACTGTAGTTGGAATCTAGGGAGTATGGAATCAATGATTTATTATGTACACTTTAAATTGGTATGTTTGTTTTGTATTTTAACTTCTGTCAATTAAAAGACAAACCTATTATCCATGTTCCACCTCTTTTCTACCCTTAAAGGAGCAAATCATAAACCGAATATTCTCTCTGACATGTCCATCTTGATTGATGTTACCATTTTACTAGTCACCAGAGATAAACAAAACTAGGTGTAAGGCTAGAAAAGATCTGAAGTGACTGCAGTTAGGGCAGCGCAGTTCTGAGTGTGTAATTCTTTTTGCCCTCTGATCCCCTACTGGCCTCTTCCTGTACCCAGCTCATCTCCGTTTTTCTGATTACCCACAGGTCTGCAATTAAAGCCTTGCGTCCTGGAGGACTACTTGTATACTCTACATGCACACTGTCCAAGGCTGAAAATCAAGATGTGATTCGTGAGACTTTAAACTCCCATAGTAACATGGCACCTGTGGACATAAGTGCAATAGCAAGAACTTGCTCCCGAGACTTCACATTCGCTCCCACTGACCAGGAATGTGGCCTCTTGGTGATTCCTGATAAGGGCAAAGCTTGGGGTCCAATGTTTGTAGCCAAACTGAAAAAAAATTCATGAGTACAGGAAAATGGTGACATAAATTTTGTAAGAAATATTGTATTATTATATTTTTTTATTTGCGCTTTCTGTGTGTTAGTATTTAAATATATATAGCCACTCTCCCTAGGTCCATTTGGATTCCTGCTTAGTTAATGCTTTAACATCACCAAGCATAATAAACTTAAATTTTTTTTCAAGTGTAATTTTGTTCCTAGAAATACATCTGTAGCAATGATTTCAGGTGGGACAGATGGTGTTTGTTCTACATAATAAATCTCCTGTCTTTTACTTGGTATTTTGTAGTTAAGTCAATCAGAATACATGGTTTTATGCATAAAATATTTTAGGGCTGCATTCTACGACAGGCTTTTTTTTTTTTTTTTAAGCCTTTTCTTTTAAAATGTACATTTGTCAACACGCTTACTGTTTTCCTCCATATCAAGTACACAGATTCTTTGTGGTAAGAATCAATTGGTATTTGGAGGCTAAACTCTTAAGCATCACAATTTCTAGTTCTAGTAAAGTAGGTTTCTTACTTGCAAAGTTGTTTTCCATTACAGACTGTCATCTGTTTTCTGCAAAAGTCAGTGACTCTATTGAGACTAGCTTTACTTCCCCCATTGTGTAAATTCACAAATACAGATTGAAAGGGTAAATTGTTTAAAAGCCTTTTGAATAGCAGATTCACATGCATGTGTTTGACTTTAGACATTCAGCTTGTAGAATAATGGAGTCTATCCAGCAGGCTATAAAGCAAGTACTTGAAACAAAACTGGAATGATTAATAACTATAATAACCGAACTATATTTGGAGTGTTTTGTTACATAATTGCAGTCATAATGAGTGCTACAGAATCTGATTATCTTACAGTCGCAATCTGGAGGGACTTTTTATTTCACTCAGTTATAAAATGTTATATGAGAGTGTGATGTCACATATTAATGCACAAGAGAGGGATGCCTAGTGAGTCAATTATCCACTACTAATACCCCAAACCATTTACTAAGAGGCTCTCTGCGTTTACACATATCCTGGGAGTTTTGTGTATGCTTCTTCATGTGTTTTATACTTAGGATTTTAGCTTCAGTTTTATTTTTTTATTTTTGAGAATTGTATATATGAATGTTGTCTTTGCATTATTTCTACACTTTATAGTTCCCCACAAACTCCTTCCATGTTTCCATGTCCCCTAACTCCTTCTTTATTTCTTATCCTCTTTTTTCATTATTGTTACATATATTCTCTCTCTCTCTCTCTCTCTCTCTCTCTCTCTCTCTCTCTCTCTCTCTCTCTCCACTGAGTCCATTTAGTGATACTCCTGTGTACCTGTGTTTAGGGCTGCCAAACTAGGATTTGATAACCTTTCAGAGAGCTTGTCCGTGAAAAAAACTGATTCTCCTTCCCTGAGCATCCTTTGATTACCTGTAGTTCTTCATCTTGAGGTGAAGCCCAGTGACATTCCCCTGTCCACCTTGGCATGTCAACTGGTTTTGTCATTATGCACATCCTGTTAGACTGCCATACTGTGGAGATTTCACTGGTGCAGCTTCCCTTTCATGTCTAGAATGCATTAACTAGCAGCAGATATCTTGTCACTCAAGTTTCAGTTTTTAGTTGTATTTTTCTCCAGAAATTACTTCACTGGAGTCAAACATATTTTTCCCAAATCCATGGTAGTACACATTTGTAGTCCCATTACTTGCAAGGCCAAGGCAGAAGTATTGCAAGTTCAGTCCACTTCGGGCTGCACAGGAAGATCCTCTTTAAGAATGAACACTAAAGCATCTTAACTCTCATCAGTGAAGCTCCCACATGCAACAAGAGGGCCATGAATAGAAGAGGACACAAATGGCCAAAGTGTGGAGAATTAGAGTCTTCAGAATGTGGTTCCTTGGACAGGACACCTGTATTAAACTCCACCCACCCAGAGACCATTGTGGAAGAGGGAGCAGAAAGATTCTCAGAGTCAGGGAGGAGGTGCATGACAATATGGAAATAGAGTCCTACAGGAGGCTCCTGGGCCCTTGCTCATATGAACTTGCAGCAATGGTGTCAGCATGCACAAAACCCAAGCAAACCCAAGCAGACAAAAATCCAGCATAGAACTGTGGAAATGGGCAGCAGGCTCCAATCTTAGACAAAGAACTATTGGCAGCTGATGACTGCTAAGTGAGGAAGAGCTAATCTTCTTAAAGCAAGTGACTCTAGATAGGCCTAGATCCCAGTGGAGGAACATGCACCAGGGGATGACTGTTGACACTAACTTAGTAGGCCTTAACACAAATGATGGAATGCATCAATTCCAGGGGGAGTGCTATGGGAGGGCGGCAGTAGGGAAAGAGCCTAAAGATGATTAAGACCTTCTGCATGAAATGCACAAAAAGTCAATTAAAAATTTACAAAAAGAAAAAGGGAAGGAGGGACAGGGTAAAAGAGGGAAGGGGGGTGGGCAGGAGGGAAGGAAATCACGCAGCACGGTCAAAGTAGAAACTGGCTTTTTTGTTTGTTTTTGTTTTGGGTCTTATTTTGAGACAGTGTCTCCCTATAGCCCCCGCTGGCCTGGAACTCACTTGAAATTAGCTTTTAAACATAAAACTTGTGATTATAGAAATATAGAATTCTACTGAAGCTGAATACTTTGGCATCGTGTGATGTATTCTGTGTATTAAGCTAGAGATTTCTTGATTTTTACATGCTTCTTGGTTTCCAAGCCTATGTAACCAGATTCAGATAACTGGAAAATCTGGGAGAATGTTAATTTTTTCCTATACTTTCATGTTCTTTACAACTTTTTAAAGTATATCTGACCAGTGTGGGTAAAGTAAAGCCGTATCTCTTGGGTCTACTAAATGTATTAATACAGAAGACTGATTATGATACAAAAGTGTTTGTTTTCATTTCTACTTGTTGGTTTATTTTTCTGTTTGAAATCCTGTCTTCAGATATTGTCGGGTTCAAAGTGCATTTCCTTTGTGTATGTTAACCATAAAGTAAAATTTCACAGTTCACTATGTTAAATGTCATTATTTCCCAATGTAATGTCACGAAGCTTAAATTGAACATTTGGTGTGGTTTTGTATTTGACTTTCAAGGGATTACTGAAAAATACTTGTATATTTATTTCATATATGCATATAAATTATTATGATAATTATAAGGAGGTAAACATTTGAGTATTAGTTGATTAAAGTCTTTATATTGTGCTTTTTTGTCTTTAAAACACTGGGTGAGGTATGGTGGTTCACGTGTGCAGTTCCACCCCTTGGGATGCAGAGGCAAGAAGAATGTCTAGGAAATCTAGGCCAGTCTGGGCCACAGAGGGAGACACTCCCTCAAAACAGGCAAATAAATGAACAGCCTCCAGTAGTGAGTTTGTAACCCCCTTTGTAAATGAGAAAGCAAAGCCCAGTGTTGTTTGCCAAGGACATTTGCACCTTAAAAAGGGATCTGGGAAGAAAATTGGTTGCTGTGCCAGCCCCTCCTCCCATCACTGTGCTGCTCACACAGTATAGATTATTGGAACTTTCAAGATTTTCAGCTGCCTTTATGCTTCTCTACTATTCAGTTCTATACTTACATATAATTGTCTATTTCAAGAGCATCAAAGGATTTATCAATACTTGAGAAAGGACAACCTTTGAAATATTTCAGGTATAGTCTAAAGAAATATGTCTTGTGATTATAATTCTACCTCCCATGGAGGTATTTTGTGCCTTCTTTTTCTTTGCAGATGCTCAGCTGAAGAATGGAAATTTGGGCAGTGTCAATTGAAAAGCAAGAAGTAATTGATGCTGCTTTCTGTGGCATGAGCTACTTTCAAAATAGCTTCATAAAAATTTAAGTCACTTAGCAGCACATTAACTCCTCCCTGCCATCAGCACACCGAACAGCCACTAGTTTCAGAAATAGACTAAGAATAAATCTAATGCATTTAAATGTTTGTACTAAATTTTTAAAGCACAAGTTTACTATCTGTGGTTTGGAATCAAGGTAGCGTACTGTTCTTTTCCTATGACATATATCCATATAGCCTTATACTTAAGGTTATAGATTACTCCCTTAGCGATTCTGTGAAAAATATCCTTTCATGTAATGTAGGTAGGTCTAAAATAATGGCTACCTGAATACTTGGTACATGAATAAATAATCACAGATCTAATAGACCTTTATCCATGAAGCCTATATGCCTGGAGAAAAGCATCAGGTCATCTGCATAGACTGTTGCAGCTCATCTGGAATACAAAGAGAAAACTGGAATCAATGGCAACAACTTTGATGCCAAGAAGTCCTTTGATGCAATTGAATGGGACTAGTATTATGTGTTAGGTAAATTTGGCTTTTGGGACAAATAGAGCAGATAGCACAATTTATTTCCAACTCATTTATGTTGCTCAGATCAATGGTTTGCAATCTCCTCCTCCTGCTGTATTGCTGCACTGGGGTCTGAAACAAGAATGTAGCCTATTCCTGATGTTACTCTTCAGATGTACATTGGAACTGTAATATCCCTCAGATCTCATGGGCACCTAAGGAATACTCACATGGAGGTTTGCAAGTTAAATAATGTATGCTGATAATCTGCTAGTGCTGTAAGCTCTAACAGCATCTGTCCCCAAAACATTAAAAGTAATGTCAGAATTTAGAATGGCTTCAGGCAGCAAAGTCACTGGGAGAGAATCAGAAATGCTATCTTGACAGAGTAGTTTCTATTAATATGACAAGTGACATTTGTAATAAACTGTAAAGTTAAAAAGAATAGATTTGGGATTCTTGTTGGGAAATGATTAAGCAATCAAGCAAACAAAACACTTAAAAATAGACCCCTAATTCAGTGTTAAATTTTTGTTTTTTATTTTTATTTTTTATTTTTTTGGTCTTTTCGAGACAGGGTTTCCCTGTAGCCATAGCTGTCTGGAACTCATTCTGTAGACCAGGCTGGCCTTGAACTCACAAAGATCAGCCTGCCTCTGCCTCCCAAGTGCTAGAATTAAAGGCGTGTGCCACCACACCCAGCTAAATTTTTGTTTTTTTTAAAAAATATGTTTCATTAAATGTCAGGAAAATTAAAACTTGGAAGAGCATATACCTCTTTAAAATTTAATTTCCTAACTCAAATATTAACTCCATATCTCTCTTTTCTGCATTTTTACAAATGAAGAAAGTCATTTCTTAGGGTTGTGAGAGTGCAGTCATGTGACAGCCTGGGAAAGCATGTGCTACCTCAGGAAATGGACTGTTTGCCTTCTTGGAAGCCATTTCATGGGATACGTCATAACTCAGTTAAGCTTGCTATGGCTTGTCAAGAGGAATTTTCCACTTCATATTGCTATAAAAGAGCCTATTACATGTGACTACTACCCAGCACCATCTACAAAGAGCAAAAATGTACAATTTACTTAAAAATATGAAACAGGGCCAGAACACACAACCCCACTTTAGGTTTTAAAATTAAATGGGAATAAAATCGCAGATAAATCTAATGAATTAGCAATAGTGAAAGGAAAAAAAGTATTGAACTTACATTAGCTTATCATTTTTTTTAGTTTTTTTACTTTATTTTTTAATTTATATATTTTTTTATCAAATCTAGACCTGTGTCCCCCACCCTATCCCCCCATCCAATTAGAGCTCATGCATTCTGCCAAACATGCTTTTCATCTCTTTCTCAGTCTTTCTCAATATTCTCCATGTGGAAGTTGACTGTTTTGAGCAGAAGTTCACTGTTTCAGTCAGTTCTTTGATGCAGTCCTTTCTGTTGTTGTTGTGGTGGTGGTTTCCAATATGCATCACTCCTAACTGTTTTGGACTGAAGCTCAAGGGGCCATGCACAAGAAATACTTACAACTAGGTAATTGGCGCTAGCATCCACAGATAAGGTACACCATTTGTCGTTTGTTTTCCTGGGACTGTGTTACTTCACTCAGCATGATGTCCTCTAGCTCCAGCCATTTTCCTGCAAAGCTCATGATATTGTCTTTCTTTACTGCTGCATAGAACTCCATTGTGTAGATGTACCACATTTTCTCTATCCACTCATCAGTTGAGGGGCATTTGGGTGGTTCCAACTCCTTGCTATTGTGAAGAGAACTGAAATAAACATAGCTGTGCATGTATCTCTGCTGTGGGGTGAGTCTTGAGGGTACATGCCTAGGAGTGGTATGGCTGGGTCAGGTGGCAAGTTCATTCCAAGTCTTCCAAGGGTTCTCCACACTGATTTCCGTAGTGGCTGTAGGAGTTTACATTCCCACCAGCAGTGGATGAGTTTTCCCCTTTCCCCACAACCTCTCTAGCACTTGGTATTTGTTCTCTTGATCCTAGCCAGTCTTATTGGAGTAAGATCATATCTTAAAGTGGTTTTGATTTGCATTTCTTTAATGATTAGTGATGTTGAAGACTTCTTAACGTGTTTCTCAGCCATCTCTAATTCCTCACTTGTGAAGTCTCTGTTCAGATCTTTACTCCATCTATTGAGTGGGCCATGTATTTTCTTTCTTCTTTGTTTTTTGAGTAGTTTATATATTCTGGAAATCAATGCTTTGTCAGATGTTTCTGCAGTGAAGGTTTTCTCCCACTCTGTGGGGTTTCTCTTCACTTCCTTGATTGTTTCTTTTGATGTACAGAAGCCTTTGAGTTTAATGAGCTTCCATTTGTCAATCGACCTTAATTCTTGCACAGTTGCTGTCTGATTTAGGAAGTCTTTTCCTATGCCTATGTGTTGTAGGCTGCTGCCCACTTTTCCTTCTATCGCCTTCAGAGTTTGGGGTTTCATGTTGAGGTCTTTGATCCATCTGTAGTTGACTTTTGTATGGGGGCGAGCGGTAGGGGTTTAAGTTCATTCTTCTACAAGTGGTGATCCAGTTTTGCCAACGCCACTTGCTAAAGATGCTGTCTTTTCTCCATTATGTCTTCTTGGCCCCCTTGTCAAATATGAGATGGCTGAAATTGTATGTGCTCAGATTTGGATCTTTGGTTTTGTTCCATTGGTCAACAGGTCTGTTTTTGTTCCAGTACCAGGCTGTTTTTATGACTATAGCCCTGTAGTATAGTTTGAAGTCTGGTATAGAGAGCCCCCTTGTGTAGCTCTTTTCACTCAGGGTTGTTTTGGCTATTCGGGGTCTTTTCTTTTTCCAAATGAATTTAAGGACTATTTTTTTCCAAGCCTGTGAAGAAACTCTTGGGGATTTTGATTGGGATTGCATTAAATCTATACAAGAGTTTCGGTCGAATGGACATTTTTACAATGTTAATTTTCCCAATCCATGAGCATGGGAGGTTTTTCCATCTTCTGATGTCTTCTTCAGTTTCTTTCTTTAAAGGTTTAACATTTTTGTTGTAGAGCTCTTTGATGTCTTTAGTTAGATTTGTTCCTAGGTATTTTATTGTTTTTGAGGCTATTGTGAGTGGGAAGGTCTCTGAATTTTTTCTCCAGTTGCTTGTTCTTGGTGTAAAGAAAGGCCATTGATTTTTTTAGGTTAATTTTGTATCCTGCCACTTTGCTGAAGCTGTTAATCATTTCTAGGAGTTTTCTTGTGGAGTTTTTAGCATCCCTTAAGTAAACAATCATATCAGCAAATAGGGGTAGCTTGACATCCTCTTTTCAAATTAGTACTCCTTTAATTTCCTTTTCTTGCCTTATTGCTCTAGCTAGTGTTTCAAGCACTATATTGAAGAGGAGTGGTGACAGGGGGGCGGGCAGCCTTGCTGTTCCTACCTTTAAAGGGAATGTTTCTGTCATTTCCCCATTTAGGATGATATTGGCTGTGGGTTTTCTGTATATGGCTTTGATTACATTGAGGAATGATCCCTCCAATCCAATTCCTTCTAGGACTTTAAGCATGAAGGGATGCTGGATTTTGTCAAAGGCTTTTTCAGCATCAATTGCGATGATGGTGTGGTTTTTGTCTTTGATTCCGTTTATGTGTTTGATGATGTTTATTGATTTTCGTATGTTGAACCATCCCTGCATCTCTGGTATGAATCCAACTTGGTCATGATGGATGATCTTCTTGATGTGGGTCTGTATGCGATTTGCCAGTATTCTGTTTAGAATTTTGGCATCTGTGTTCATGAGGGAGATGGGTCTATAATTCTCCTTTTTGGTTGTATCTTTGCCTGGTTTTGGTAATAGAGTGATGTTGGCTTCATAGAAGGAATTTGGGAGAGTTCCCTCTGATTGTATACTTCTAAACAGTTTCAGAAATAATGGTTGTAGGTCTTTTTGAAATGTTTTATAGAATTCTGCTGTGAAACCGTCTGGGCCTGGGCTTTTTTTAGTTGGGAGGCTTCTTACTACATCCTCTATTTCTTCATATGTTATGGGTCTGTTTAAGCTGCTGGTCTCCTCTTGGCCAAGCTTTGGTGATTCCCAAGATTTCAGATATTCATCCATTTCTTCTAGATTTTCAAACTTGGTAGAATATAGGTTCTTGTAATATTCCCATATAATTTTCTTGATCTTTTCCTTGTCCGTTGTGATATTTCCCTTTTCATCACAGATTGTATTGATTTGGAGTTGTTCCTTCTTTCTTTTTGTTAACTGGGCTAGAGGTCTGTCTATCTTGTTTATTCTTTCAAAGAACCAACTTTTGGCTTCATTGATTTTTTGTATTGTTTTCTTTGTTTCTATTTCATTGATTTCTGCTCTGATTTTTGTTATTTCTTCCTGTCTGTTGCGTTTAGGGTTCATCTGTTGTTGCCTCTCAAGTGCTTTTAGCTGTAGTGTTAGATCATTCACTTGTGCTCTTTCTGTTTTTCTAATGTAGGCACCCAGGGCTATAAACTTCCCTCTTAGGACTGCTTTTAAGGTATCCCATAGGTTTTGTTGTGTTGTATTGTCATTGTCATTCAGTTCCAGGAATGTTTTTATTTCTTTCTTTATCTCTTCCTTGACCCATTCATTATTCAAGAGTGTGTTGTTTAGTCTCCATGTGTTCTTGTAGGCAGGAGGGCTTGTCCTGGTGTTGATGTTGAGCTTCATTGCACTGTGGTCTGACAGGATGCATGAAATTATTTCAATCTTTTTGTATTTGTAGAGGTTTCTTCTGTGTCCCAGGATGTGGTCGATTTTGGAGAATGTTCCGTGGGGTGCTGAGTAGAAAGTGTATTCTCTGGTATTAGGATGGAATGTTCGGTAGAGGTCTATGAGGTCCATTTGGTGTATCATATCGTTCAGTTCAGATGTCTCTCTGTTTATTTTTTGTCCTGTTGACCTATCCAAAGGACTCAGTGGGGTATTGAAATCTCCCACTATGAGTGTGCTGGGGTTAGTCTGTGACTTGTGGTCCTGGAGAATTGTCTTTATAAAGTTTGGTGCACCAGAATTTGGGGCATATATATTCATAATTGTGAAATCTTCTTGGTGGATTGTTCCTTTGATGAAAATGTAATGGCCTTCTTTGTCTCTTCTGATTTCTTTTACTTTGAAGTCTATTTTATCCGATATTAAAATAGCAACACCTGCTTTCTTTTTGGTACCATTTGCTTGGAATATTTTTTTCCATCCCTTCACTTTAAGGTGGTGCCTGTCCTTGAAGGTAAGATGTGTTTCTTGTAGACAGCATATCGATGGATTCTGTTTCCTAATCCAATCTCCCAGTCTATGTCTTTTGATTGGGGAATTTAGTCCATTAATATTTAAGGTTATGACTGATAGGTTTGTGTTGCTTCCTTTTGCCTTATTATCCATTTGCAGTTTGCGTTTAGGTTTCTACTTCTGCAGTTATACTTTTATTGATTTCTCTTTCTAGGTTCCTGGGGATGGTTGCTCCTTTCTTCTGTCCTTTGAATTGCTTCAAGTATTCTCTGAATGGTTGGTTTTCTGGACATGTATTTTTTCAACTTGTTTATGTCATGGAAGGTTTTTCTCTCTCCTTCAATTATAATTGACATTTTTGCTGGGTATAGTAATCTGGGTTGGCATCTATTGTCCTTTAACACTGGGAATGCTTTGCTCCAGGTTCTTCTTGCTTTCATAGTTTGCATTGAGAAGTCAGTTGTAATTCTGATAGGTTTCCCCTTATAGGTCACTTGTTTTTCTCTTGTGGCTTTAAGGATTTTACTTTGTTTTGGGTGTCTAGCATTTTAACTATGATGTGGCATGGAGAATTTCTTTTCTGATCTTGTCTGTTTGGAATTCTATGTGCTTCTCATATTTGTATTGGTTTGTCTTTTTTTAGTTTGGGGAAGTTTTCCTCTATTATTCTGTTGAAGATCTGATCAATACTATTCTCTTGGGATTCTTCTCCTTCCTCTATTCCTATGATGTGGAGATTTGATCTTTTCATAGTGTCCCACAGTTCTTGGTTCTTCCACATAATCTTTACTTGAGGTTTTTAGTTGTTCTGTGTTATCTTCCAGGTCTGATATTCTTTGTTCTGCTTCCTCCATTCTGATTCTGAGACTTTTTCCATTGCTTTCCTCTTGACTGGATGAGTGTTTGATTTCCTTTTTCATTTCCTCTTCTGATTTCTGTAGTATTTCTACTTCCTTTGGGAGCTTCTCAGTCTCTTCCTGTAGCTCTTTGCTTCCCTGGTTGGTTTCCTTATCTTTTTCAGCATGGGATCTTTTCAGTGTTTCTACTTCCTTCTGGAGTCTCTCATTCTCTCTCTCTAGGTTCTTCTTGAGTTCTACATTCTCTTTTCTTAGTTCTTTGATTTGCCCTTTATAATCTTGTAGTTCTTAAGTATGTTCCCAATTGTGTTTCTGATATCTGTGTCCTGGGCCATCCCCAGGAGGATCCCACTGTAGGAATCTTCCATAGGGTTGGTAGAGCTTGGTGCGGGATTATAATGGCCCTTTCCCTTGTTGTCTCTTCTTCGTGTTCTTGGCATATGGGCTTCTCCTTGCCTGTATTCCAATGTGAGTCCCAAATGCCTCTTCACTGTGTTGAAGGGTTGCTTTGCTTGCCTCCTTCAGATGCCTTCCTAATCCCAGTTGGCGGAGGCGGGGGCCCTCGCCCCGGTACCTGTGCTTCAGCTTGTCTCTGGAGATCTCAGATCTCAAGACTCACACAATCCTACCTTTTATACCAGGTGGGAGGATAACTCTGCCCCCATGGCCACAAAAGCCAATTAAGGCAAAGACAACTGGATTAACAGATGAACTAGATTAAGTCAAACAAGAATCAGCCTTGCTGAAGCACCTGGCTCCTACCTACCTACCTGGGCTTGCTTCAGTTGGTCTTGGGAGATCTCAGATTTCAAGACTCACACAACCCTACCTTTTATACCAGCTGGGAGGATAACTCCGCCCCCACAACCACAAAAGCCAATTAAGCCAAAGACAACTGGATTAACTAGATTAAGTCAAGTGAGAATCAGCCTTGCTGAAGCATCCAGCTCCTACCTACCTATCTAAGCTTGCTTCAGCTGGTCTCGGGAGATCTCAGATAGCTTATCATATTTATATGGAGAAAGTTTCTTCACTTATTTATCCAAACAAGGTATTAATGACCTTTCCAGAATGGGACATACAGGTGAGAGCTAGAGAAATGAGGGCACTGGGGGCCTTGGCTGACTCAGGAGGTGATGTTGGTAGGGAAAGATAGCAGCAGGTTTGGAGTTCTCTCATGCCAATTCTCAAGAGAAGGATAAGCCTGGTGGTGACAGCTATCCCTAATGTCACTGGAAATTATTCCATGTTGCATTTTATTCATGACTATGAATAACCAGTAGAACTAGCTGTATCACTTTGTATAAAATAGATAATTCTTCCTGAATTAATTACTATAAAATAAACCTGATTGTATATCCTAGTCTATATCAAATTAATAAATGCAACAGACAAATCTACCTGTTCTTTAATAAAAGGTTTCTTTGTCAGCCAGGCATAGCTATCTGTAGCTGTAGTCCCAGCCACATACACTGACACAGAGGATGATTTGAGCTCAGAGTTTAAGACCAACCTAAGCAGCATATAGACAAGTGTCTCAAAAATGTCTCTATTGTTTTGTCATATATTATAATACAGACAATATCTGTTATGTCTTCCCTGTGAATCTGCAGCTACCCAGGTGAGTTATTTTGAGCTCCCTGATTAACCTGACCATGTCCAGTTAATTCAGTGGCTTTCTTTCCCATCCCATAGTATTGAGTTGGCAGTAGCATTTTGGTATAATTTAACATGATTACTGCAATAGATTTGGGACCTGGACATCCCTGGGGCAGGGTCTACCATGAGTCAGTGAAGCAGGTTTCAGCAACAAGGGACACTATATAGTAAGACATGGAGGCTCTGGTACACTACAAGAAGGCATGCCTTTAATCCTAGTGCTTGGGAGACGAGGCAGGCAAATCTCTGTGAGTTCAAGGCCAGCCTGGTCTACAGAGTAAGAGTGAGTTCCAGGCCAGCTGGGGCTATAGGGAGACCCTGCCTCAAAAAAAGAAATCACAGTTTCCAACATGAGTTAGGTGTTGAACTACCTGTCAGATCCCCTATATTTTCTGAGGACTTAATTGTTTGTCTTCTCTCCCAGAGATCCTGCCATCCTTCAGGCTGGATTCAATATCTCTGTAAAACATAATATCCTTCCTTCCTGCTTACACAATTTCTTCTCCCTCCTGACTCCTGTCCCCATCAGTGTTCAGTGAATCATGTATCTGGGTGTTGCCTAGAACTTGGCATTATCTAAAGCCATGCTGCCCAATTAACCTTTCTACATTCTTCACCCTTCATCTTCCTACCTGCTGCCTCATATTGTAAATATTCTTTTGGCAGAAGCACTTAAGAGAGTCAGCAAGCATCCTCCAAGCCTGGACCCCTGCTGATATCCTGCTTCCCTGTGAAACCTGCCCCAAAGCCAAACTGTCTTTGAACTGTTTGATGCCTTATGGCAAAGCATTGTTCTGCAGCAAATGGCCTGAAGTCCTGCCTGTCCCCAACCCCCAATTCTGTATGTCCCATCCCCCAATAAAGGTTCTGTATAAAAAGCCCTGAGTTACATACAACATTAAACTGAGTTTCCCCTTGTGGAATTACTCCCATTCTCTATGAGTCTGTCTTTCTCTCCAGGTCTTACTTCCCACCTTCCCTTGGTCTCCCAGCTGGGGCTCAAGCTAGGACTGTCAGCCACAGGCCAGGACAGTCCCACAGCTTGCAGTACTGCAGAGCTGCGAGCCCTGCTCCAAGGGAGAAGAACATGCAGCACATGCATTATGCACAAAATAACACCAGACGGCAAACTTCAAATGACATCATATCTCACCATCTGCCATTTTCTGTTATTGGGAGCAGAATATCTACAACAAAATCCTATAATCTCATTATCCTGCCACTGTACTTTAGATCTAGAATGTCCCACAAAAGTCTGTATCTCAAAGTTTTCAACCCCCAGCCAGTGGTGCTCTTAGGAGGTAGTAAATTCTTGGCCTTAGAAGATTTTAAGTTATAAAGGACATATCTTTGAAAAGGATTATGAGACCCTGGTCTTTTCCTCTTTTTTCATTTCAGCCTGAAGTGAATGGGTTTTACTTCCATCTTTATGCTTTGCCCCTATCCCAAAACCTAAAAGCAATGAGTCTACTCAGTCACTGACTAGAATCTCCAAAACAGTGAGCCAAGTATACTCTTTATTAATTGAATATAACAGAATGTTGGTATGGTGATAGGAAGCTGACCTATACACTTGCTTTCAAAATTTTTCATTGACCTCATTACACCTATAAACTGAAATCCTAGTCTTTTGCATTCCATATTGGGTCTTTTGACTTGCAATTAAAAGCTAGTAGAACTCAGTCCTTCCTTTCCTCTGTGTCTCTCTGTATCTCCTCTCTGTGTGTCTCTCTCTGTCTCTGTCTCTCCTTTCTCTCTCTCTCTCTCTCTCTCTCTCTCTCTCTCTCTCTCTCTCTCTCTCTCTGTCAGGCTCGCCCTCAGTTCTGCCACTGTCTGTCTCTGTCCTTCCCTCTGTCTCTTAACAAATAACTTTCATTCTTTTGTCTTCACCAAAATTTGAATAATTCTGTGGAAGCAGCCCAATTATCTGAATGTTTCTGCATTTTGGTTGGGTTGCCCTTTAAGCAACTTGTCCTATTCCCCTGTATCATTAGGTAGAATTCTACCATGGGACTTTGTAATTTTTGCAAATGGAATCAGATATTCTTTAGTACAAGTTTGTTTTCTTGTGTTAATATTACTGTGTGAACTAAGTATCAATACTTAGTCTCTGTAGTGAATTAAAAGAACAGAACACTTTTGAAATGGTATGCATTGGTCTGAGAGATGCAAATTCAATAGAAAATCTGCTTCATTATGGGCAAGCTTAAGCATGCATGCAGTGTGGAAAAAAATTTCAAAATGAAACATATTCACTAATAAGGTTTGAGCACTGGTGGATAGGTCTATAATTGTCTTCTGGAGGATACTTTATTAGAAGATTAGAGGATATTTACTAGAAGTAATATCCAAGGGCAGAAAAACAGATAGAACTGTCTTAAAAGAAAAATAAACTGTTCCTTGGCTCATCAAGGACACTCAAACACCAGATTATTAAAGTAGCACTTGTAGAAACTATAGACAAATCTTACTCTTTGAAAATGGATATTGACCTAGGAGTGTTTTTTAAAGCATGGACATTACTATTAACATGAATGTCATTTGCTTTTAATGACTGGCAACATTAAATTGTCCTCAAGCCTATGAAACTTCAGTTGCCTTATCATTTAACATGAAAGAGATTATAAGAAAAGCATGCAGGAATGGCTTTTACAGTATGGGCATAATATGGCCTAAAGACTTTCTAGCTTTGCAACCAAAAAGTTATTGTTTATAGTATAAACATCCTCTCTGAGCCATATGTTCTTGTGACCTGGGCATACGACCTTAATCTCTTAGGACGTCTCCTTGCCCTCTACTGGAGATAGTGTAAGAGTATGAATGTATATTCATGTGATGGAAGCAGAGGGCTTTTCACATCACAAACAGTGAGAAAAAAGAGAAATGTGTTTGTAATTGAGAGAGAGAGAGAGAGAGAGAGAGAGAGAGAGAGAAACAGAGAGAGAGAGAGAGAGAGATTCTATGCCTAAGGATCAAAGTGCAAGATTCTCTGATAAGATAAGGAAGGGTCCTGACATTTACTTCCCCAATTCATGCTGGAAAGAATGAGGGAGGCCTGGCTCATGAGCACAGTTCCATGAGACATCTGAAGGAAAGGGTTCTCAGCAATTCAGGGCCACTCTTGGCTTTAAAACTAATGCTAAGAGTCAGGCTGTTTCTTTATTCAAGCATAACCAGTGTGGCTTAAATGCTGCAAAATTAAATATACTTTGAGCTTTTACTATGCTCCAGGACTTTTACTACATATTTGTGTGTTTGGTAACTTATTGAAACTGGTGTCTTTCTTTTGGAAATGTTCTCTGAACTGTACCTGAGGCTGAGACAGAGAACTAGTGCTGTGCACAAAAGTGCAGGAAGGAGGTAGTGGAGGTTCAAAACAACTCCAAGAGAAGCCAGTAAGTCAGAGTCTGTCTATTTTAGGTCCTAATAGGCAATGCCAGTGAGAGGAACAGGTGGAGGGGCTCAGTGAAGAGGACAGCTGGCTATGCCAGGTCTCCTTTCTCTTTTTCTTTTTCTCTCTCTCTCTCTCTCTCTCTCTCTTTCTTTCTTTCTTTCCTTCATTCGTCTTTCCCTCCCTTACTCCATCTCTCATCCCTCCCACCTTCCCTCTCTTTTCCCCTCCCTGCCCATTTTCCTTTCCTTTCTTTCCTTTTTCCTTTCCCTTTTCTTTTCCCCTTTCCTTTCTCCTTTCCTTTTCCCATTTTCCTCTTTCCCCCCTTTCCCCCCTTTCCCTTTCCCTTTCCTTTCTTCTTTGAGATACAGTCTCCCTGTAGCTCCATCTGGGCTGTAACTTACTGTATAGACCAGGCTGGCCTTGATCTGCCTGACTCTGCCTCCTGAGTGCCGGAATTAAAGCCCTGTGCCACCATGCCCAGCTCTAGGTCACTTTGTTGGTCAGTACATTCTTTTGATTAAACTCATTACTTTAAAACCAATGTGCCAGAAAGTCTGCTTGTTTTGTTTTTGTTGTTTTTTGCTCAGTAGCTGTAGACTGGTCTTTATTTCCAAGCTTAAGGTTTTTCATTATTTTGTAGGTCTAACTTGGATGATATAAATCTCCCTTGTAAAAGAGAAAACATTCCCTAGCCTCCCTCCACCATGTTTGCTTAAAATATTTGTCTTACCATGAAGAAACAGCTGTGTGTAAATTTCCATATACATTGTCGTTTCGTACAAGCCACACAGGTTGGTAAAATTTTAAAGTTTAAAAAGTAAAATAGAGGGCTGGAGAGATGGCCTAGCAGTTGAGAGCACCGACTGCTCTTGCAGAGGACCTGGGTTCGATCCCCAGCGCCCACATGGCGGCTGAGAACCGTCTTTAACGCCAGTTCCAGAGGAATCTGATGCCCTCTTCTGACCTCCAGGGCATTGCATGACACAGGTGCACAAACCTACATGCAGACAGTACATTTATACACATACAAGAATAAATAAAAATTTTAAAAAAAAGTAAAATAGAAATAACAGTTCATTGTGATGTTCCATTGAATGATATGGATAGTCACATTGTTTAAGCACGTGTTTAACTATTAAGAGACAGTACTTTAGACATTAGCATGTCTTACCTATCTGATTTCTCAATTCTTTCATTAATATTTTTATTATTTATTTATTTGTTTATTTATTTATTTATTCTTTTCACGACAGGGTCTCCCTGTAGCCTCAGCTATCCTGGAACTCTGTAGACCAGGCTGGCCTTGAACTCACAGAGATCCACCTGCCTCTGCCTCCCAAGTGCTAGGATTAAAGCCATGCACCATCACGCCCAGCCATCTTTCATTAATATTTTTATATTTGAACAACAGGAAACCTTCCTTTTTCCTGTAGCTTGTGATCCTATTTTGTTGTTATTTCACAAATGGGGCTGAATAGATGGCTCAGCAGTTAAGGGCATTGGCCACTCTTGCAAAGAACCCAGCCAGGTTCAATAATCAGCACCTAGAGGGTGGCTAACAGTGTTCTGTAACTCCAGTTCCAGGGGATCTGACGCCTTCTTCTGACCTGCACAGATACTGCATGACATGAGTACATTTACATGCATTCAGGCAACACACTCATACATATAAAATTAAAACAATAAATAAAATATTTTTAAAAATAAAGTATGGCTCTGTTTTGCTGAGTGGTATCAGAGACACCTTGAGTACTGGAGTCTTTAGTGGGCATTCAAATGATCCAGATTATACCTGCATTATATTTTTAAAAGTAAAATAACAAGGGGCTGGAGAGATGGCCTAGCGGTTAAGAGCACCGACTGCTCTTACAGAGGACCCGGGTTCGATCCCCAGCCACATGGCGGCCGAGAGCCGTCTGAAACTCCAATTCCAGGAGAACTCCAGTTCCAGGGGAATCCGAGACCCTCTTCTGACCTCCGCATTGCACGACACAGGTGCACAAACCTGCATGCAGACAGTACATTGATACACATACCGAAATAAATAAAATAAAAAAAAAATTAAAAAAAAAGTAAAATAACAAAATAAACTATGAAATGCTTAAATTTGCATGGAAACTCAGCTGAAATGTATTGGAGAACGTCCATGTCTTTGACATTCATCTTGGAAACACTGAAGTAATCTTTCCTAACACTCTTGAATAGGAAATAATGGAATTTCCTTTAATAAGTTAGTCTCAGAGGTTTTGCCAACAGAAACAGAAACAATGGAAAGCATAATTCAGAAAAGCATGAAAGGTTCTTGGTACACAGGCCTTCCTTTCAAGGATTTCTTTCTAGGCAGGGACATACCTTTGCCGTTACTGTGGAAAGGCAAAAAAGGTCATGTAACTTATCATCCAACAGCAATTTTGGGACCAGAAGAGCAAGGTATTAATAATTACACCTGGATGACTATGTAACCAGGATTATGTGACCTCACATTCACCTTAAATGTGCATGAAGAGAATGAAGGGCCATCATGCATGTGAGTACATCAAACAAAGCCCATGGAAGAAATGCTTCAATATCTCCTAAGCAATGTCTTCATTCCTTCTCTTCAGAAAAGAGACATTCCTCAGCCCAGATGAATTCCTCTCTAATTACAAAAGGACAAGGGTCTCCTTGTCGTGAACTCAGAATAACAAGCAGTAATGACGTCAACCTGGTATCATTTTTGGTTGTTAGCCTTAGCCTTTAACGGCTGTGCTATCCTCCAGCCCAACCTGGTACCATTTTTAATGGGTGGTTTTGACAAGATCCTCCATGGGATACAAGTACTGAATATGAGCAGTTTATTCTATGGTAATGGATTTCAAATTCAAAAGTGAATCACACATTTAAGATGGTGTACTTAAAAGCCCACAGATGTACAAAATGTTTTATCCTTAGCTATTTGTCTTTAAGCTTGAGATGCAAACTCACACACATAAACACACATGCATACATATATACAAAGATACACAAAAATGCACATACATGTACTCACATGCACATACATTCACAAATTCTCCCACACATGTATACACACATATATTCACACACAGACACACATATATTCAAACACATACACACATGCACGTATTTTCAAACCTGGCTGTGATCCACTTAATTAAGTTCATGGCCCACTAATGGTTTATGATCTGCAATTTGAAAAGCACCACTAACTAGTCATTCCCATCTGTGTCAGGCTAAGTAAAAGGCACACATGCACTACTAACTCAGGTTGTATTCCTTTTTTTTTTTTAATTTTTTTATTATTAATTTTATTTATTTCTGTATGTGTATGAATGTACTGTCTGCATGCAAGTCTGTGCACCCGTGTCGTGCAATGCCGCAGAGGTCAGAAGAGGGTATCGGATTCCCCTGGAACTGGAGTTCTCCTGGAATTGGAGTTTCAGATGCTTCTCAGCCGCCATGTGGGTGCTGGGGATCGAACCCGGG
Source organism: Rhizomys pruinosus (assembly GCA_009823505.1). Lineage (NCBI taxonomy): Eukaryota > Metazoa > Chordata > Mammalia > Rodentia > Spalacidae > Rhizomys > Rhizomys pruinosus. The sequence goes on from VZQC01007615.1 coordinate 685,826, forward strand.
TCCTCTTAATCGCTAGGCCATCTCTCCAGCCCCCAGGTCGTATTCCTTTAAAGAACCTCAAGTTGGTCCTTTTATTCTTTTCTTTTAATGTGTATGAGTGTACCGTCTGCATATAGGTTGGTGCACCCATGTCGTGCAATGCCGAGGAGGTCAGAAGAGGGCGTCAGATTCCCCTGGAACTGGAGTTGAAGATGGTTCTTAGCCGTCATGTGGGTGCTGGGAATCGAACCTGGGTCCTCTGCAAGAGCAATCAGTGCTCTTAACCACTGAGCCATCTCTCCAGCCAAGGTCCTTCTTTTCTTCTTCTTCTTCTTCTGCTTCTTCTTCTTCTTCTTCTTCTTCTTCTTCTTCTTCTTCTTCTTCTTCTTCTTCTTCTTCTTCTTTTTGGTTGATTTAATTTTTATTTTAATCTTTTTTCTTTTATTTATTTATTTATTTATTCATTTATTTTTATCAAATCTAGACCCGTGTACCCCCCATTCCCCACCCCACCAGAGCTCATGCATTCTACCAAACATGCTTTTCATCTCTTTCTCA
>VZQC01007615.1:690740-803194 GCA_009823505.1 Rhizomys pruinosus
TTTTTAGTTTGGGGAAGTTTTCATGTATTATTCTGTTGAAGATTTGATCAATACCATTCTCTTGGGATTCTTCTACTTCCTCTACTCCTGTGATGCGGAGGTTTGTTCTTTTCATAGTGTCCCACAGTTCCTGGTTGTTCCACTTTTATGTATTTTTAAATTTTTCATAATCTTTCCTTGAGGTTTTTAGTTGTTCTGTGCTATCTTCCAGGTCTGATATTCTTTGTTCTGCTTCCTCCATTCTGCTTCTGAGGCTTTTTCCATTGCTTTCCTCTTGACTGGATGAGTGTTAGATTTCCTTTTTCATTTCCTCTTCTGATTTCTTTAGTATTTCTACTTCTTTTTGGAGCTTCTCAATCTCTTCCTGTAGCTCTTTGCTTCTCTGGTTGGTTTCCTTATGTTTTTCAGCATGGGATCTTTTCAGTGTTTCCAGTTCCTTCCAGAGTTTGCCATTCTCTGTCTAGGTCCTTCTTGAGTTCTTCATTCTCTTTTCTTAGTTCTTTGATTTGCTCTTTATAATCTTGTAGTTCTTTAAATAGGTTCCCAATTGTGTTTCTGATATCTGTGTCCTGGGCTATCCCTATGGGGATCCCACTGTAGGAATCTTCCATAGGGTTGGTAGAGCTTGATGTGGGATTATCCTGCCCCTTTCCTGTGTTGTCTCTTCTTTGTGTTCCTGACATATGAGCTTCTCCTTGTCTGTATTCCAATGTAAATCCTAAATGCCTCTTCACTGTGTTGAAGGCTTGCTTTGTTTGCCTCCTTCAGATGCCTTCCTAATCCCAGTTGGGGGGGGGGTTGGCTGTGGCAGTCTCCACCTGTGTTTGCCTCAGCCAGTCTTGGGAGATCTCAGATCTCAAGACTCACACAACCGTACCTTTTATACCAGCTGGGAGGATTACTCCGCCCCCACCGCCTCAAAAGCCAATTAAGCCAAAGACAACTGGATTAATGGATTAATTACATTAAGCCAATCAACAATCAGCCTTGCTGAAGGATCCAGCTGCTGCCTACCTATCTGCGCTTGCCTCAGCTTGTCTCGGGAGATCTCAGATCCGGTCCTTTTATTCTTATATCATCCAATTTTAGCAAATTTTAAACAATCCTATGTGAAATATTATGCACTGTCATTCATTGTCCCCCTAATGAAGAAGTGTGATTGTTTATTTCTTTTAGATTTCAGTCAATACTTTCCAGTGACTTGGCTTATTTCACGTTTTGTTCTAGGTGCCAAAAACAGCTAAATTTCATGATTAATTGTCACAGTTGACTGTTTATTTCACTTCATCTATTCACTCTCCATGTAGCTTTTATTCCTTCTTTGTCCTCGCTCGTTAATAAAATCTCACATTGTCAATGTTCCAGTTAGTTGTGGATATACCAAACCAAACTTGAATTCTGTGCCACTTTCTAGTCCTGTGATGGAGGCAATGTACTCAACTTTTTGTATCTTGGTTTCTTCATCCAGTAAAGTTGGAATTAATCATCCTAAAGTAACCACAATATATTGAGGTTTGAGGTTTGAGGGTTTGTTTTGTTTTCTTTTTCGTCTTTTTGCGACAAGGTCTTCCATAGCCTCAGCTGTCGTGGAACTCCCTATGTAGACCAGGCTGACCTTGAACTCACAGAGATCCACCTGCATCTGCCTCCCAAGTGCTGGGATTAAAGACATGTGCCACCACACCCAGCTCAAGGCTTGAGGTTTTTATGGGAAGTAAATGTGATAGGATTTTTAAGTGTTTAGCACATAGCTTAATCCATACCTAGAAGATAGTAAATGCATCTGCCATGATTACCAACGGATTTCCAAAGCCAACATTATCATAGTTCAGGTTGTCTTGTTCTTCAATCTTACAGAACAAGAGAAATCCCATAAATAGACTCTCACCCGAAATACCATGTAAAATGTCTTTATGTCTTATTCTAGAAACTGACGTTAACATGGGAGGGATGTATTGAGACCACACATGCAAGTGTACAGATGGCCTCTGGAATGCCAGAGAGTGTTACCAAAGGCCACTAAACCAATAAAGCAAATATGGGTCTCCCTGAGTCAAGCAAGACTCCACCGTCAGCACCAGCTACACCTCACCTGCCTGGAAATACTGTGCAGCAGAGGCAGCCATGTGCCTGTATATCCCAAATCTAATTGGCTATTGGCTCTCCCCTTGGAGAAATAACCCATGGCTGATGCCACAAGCTTACATCCTCTACAGGTTAGGAGATGTTATAAGCCACAGTAAGACCCTGTCATATTTAACAGGGGGGAAAATTGTAATTCATGGATTAACATATCCAAACATGTGTCTATGCTAAAGTAACCTACCATAACTATTTGTGCTGCTTAAATACCTATATATCTAATTGCTTGTTCTTCATTAGTAGGATCGAAAGGTTATTCCTGGACAAACTGTCAGCCCATGAAAGGAAACAGCCAGAATTGACCAGAGTCCAAGTCAACAGCTCCAGAGAGAGTGGACTGTTTTACCTCTCATCCACCTGTGCCCCTTTTCTAAGCCTAGGGAACAACCTGCGGAAGAGGGGGCGTGGTAGAATGTAAGGGCTGCAATTGGAGTGAATGGTGAAACTACAGCAATGTAGTCTGGACACTCCTTTGATCAACTTGATTGAACAAACAACCTGTCACCCCCCACTGGATGGTGGGGCTGTAGGTGTTTGGGCACAACAGCCTGCAGATAGGTTTTGCATGAAGGATGCTTGTACTCATGGATTATCACTTATAGCTAAAAATAAAAAAAAAACTGAGAGAAAGGTGCAGGACAGTTATGGCAGAATGCATGATCTGGGATGGGGTGGGGGGGGGAGGGAAAGGGAAATAAGCCTGAACTGAATTGGAAAAAATGTATGAAATGCACAAAGCATCAATAAAAAACTAATTTAAAAAAAAAAAAAAAAGAAACACCCTTTTTTTGTCTTTTTGAGACAGAGTCTCCTTATAGACCCTGCTGGCCTGGAACTCACTCTGTAGACCAGGCTGGCCTTGAACTCATAGAGATCTGCCTGCCTCTACCTCCTGAGTGCTGGAATTAAAGGTGTGCACCACCACATCTGGCATAAAGATGGTTCTTAGCCGCCATGTGGGTGCTGGGAATCGAACCCAGGCCCTCTGCAAGAGCAGTCGGGACTCTTAACTGCTAAGCCATCTCCAGCCCCAAAACATCCTTTTATCAGACTAATTGATAGAATATTTCTTCTTTCACTCTTGAGGCTGTGCACAGGTATGTATTTATATATAATATGTGTGTATATAAAGGTTCTTTGAGTATGTATGTTTGTTCCTGTGTGAGTGAAAGCCAGAGATAGATGTTAGATGTCTTTTTAGTCATTCTTCACCTTTTACTTTTTAAACATGTGAGTGTGTGTGTGTGTACTGTGCAACCATGTGTGCTCCCATGTGTGTGTGTTCCTATGTGTGTGGGCACAAGTGTAAGTGAACATGTACATGTATGTGCTTGTGTGTGGAGGTTCGAGGCTGGTGTCAAGGGTCTTCCTCAACCATTATCTACCTTATTTATAGAAGCAGGGTCTGTCAGTTGGACCTCAAGTCTACTAGTACAGATGCTGTAGCTTGTTTGCTCTGGGGACCCCCGTCACTGCCTTCCAAGTGCATTTATTTCATGTGAGTTCTAGGGATCTGAAATCCAGTCCTCACACTTGTAGCAAGTGTGCCATCTCCACAGCTCAGTGATTGACAAGACAGGCTGGCCAGTGAGTTCTGTGGAGCCTACTGTCTGCCTTTTTGGCACTAGGGTTACAGAGGTATGGAGCTGTCTTTCAGTGGCTGCTGGTGGTCTGACTGAACTCAAGTCCTCAAATTTTGTCTGCAGTTTACTGACTAAGCCATCTCCCCAGCCTCCAGTCCTTTCTCATACTTGAATTCTCTGAGTTCATTATTCACTGCTTTCCTACAGTGTTTTGCTCAAGTCCAGTGAAATACTTTATCAGGTTCTTATCAACATCAGTAAAGTAAAAACTCTGATGAGAGCACAGAGCTTGGGCATGTGAGATGACGATCTGAGTTCATAGCAGGGAATACCACGGTGGGAGAAAAGAACCGACTCCAGCAGCAAGTCTTTTGACCTGAACACACGTGCCAGTGTGGGGACACACTAGGGGAATGGAGGCAGAACAATCTGGAATTCAGTGCCATCCTTGGCTACATAGGGAGCTCCAGGCCAGCCTGGGCTACATGAGACTTGCATGTATATGATGTCTAAAGTACCTGATACCCCCAAACAAAAAGCAGATTAGTATGTTCTTTATTGGTGCATCACAAATTACCAAATTTACAGATTAAAATAACACAAATTTGTCATGATCTCATTTACCATGAATCAAGAGTTCAACACCGTTTAGTTCGAGCATCTGTTCAAGGTCTCAGAAAACCAAAATCAAGTCCTGGTGCAGTGCAGTTCGACCCTCTTTAGATATTTAATTAAAGGTTTGCTCTTGAAACCCCTCCCTTCTTTGCATGATTCATTTCCCCTCAACTCTTTACAAGCACCATTGTCTGTAAGCAGAAGCCACTCAAAGGTCATTGTCATACAGCCCCTTCTCTAGGTCCTCTCCCTCTCTGCATCATCCCTCAAGAAAGACTTTCAATCCCTGTACATGGTCAACTGCTTATATCAGATCTTACCTAGGACTCTTTTTCCTTGGATGAGTTAGACGTCAAGCAAAGTATTCCATTGATGGGAGTGATATTCTACCATATTCCCAGGCATTGCTCCTAATCAAGAGTGGAGTTTAAAGGAGTGGGGTAATGGGATGGGAATATCAAGGGCCATTTCTTACTTCTACCCAACATGGGAAGTAGCTTTAGATCACCACCAAGGAATTATGTAAGTTTCAGGAAGCCTGTGACCTCAGGAAGAATAATATGTAATACCCCATTCCAAGTTAAGAGAGTGTATGCAGCCAATATGATGGTCTATGGCTGATGCCCCTAGCCACATGTCTTTGCTACTGTGAGGATCCTGCCAAACATACAGCATTTTCCCTGACTGATTAGAGTAAAATGAGCTGTGTTTGAATTTATGAAGAACTGACAATCTCCAAAGTAATAATTTCCTGAGATCTGTGAAGGTAATTTTGATGATATTCTATTCTCTTTTAAGCTTTATTCTAGAAAATAAACCCCCAAAAGAAATAATTGAACTCTATTATTATTGTTCTCCTTTCAGACATCTTGGGATAACTCAGGTAGGAAAATGGATCAACACACACAAGGTTAGAAAGATATTTGCTCTTTCTTATTTTTTATTTTTTTGGTCTTTTCGAGACAGGGTCTCCCTGTAGCACCAGCTGTCCTAGAACTCACTTTGTAGACCAGGCTGGCCTTGAACTCACAAAGATCCGCCTGCCTCTGCCTCCCAAGTGCTAGGACTAAAGGCATGTGCCATCACACCCGGCTTCTTATTTTTTTTTTATATAATAAGGTATTGAAACAGAAAGTGTGTTGGAACTTTCTGTTTGTGAGTTAGAATTCAACATTGTGAGAAATGTAAAGAAGTATTAAATGACTTTCCTCTTTGATGAATTTTGAATCTAGTTGCAAAGGTAAAGCACACATATGAAGAGTTAAATAACCCTACAAGGCAGCACATAACTATAATTGAAGTTAATGGTAAACATTAAGTCAAGGAGTCATAATTATGAACTGACAAAGTCAAAGGTGATGTGCTGAATAGCTTCAGTTGTCAGTTTGACACACCTGGGAAGAGGGAACCTCATCTGGGGAATTGTTCCTTTTGAACTGGCCTGTGGGCATGTCTCTGAAGCATTTCTTGACTGATGAGTGATGTATAAGGCCTCAGCCCACTGTGGATAATGTCATCCCCGAGCAGGTGGTCTGGCTTGTCCGAGAGAGCAGGCTGAGTATAGGCAGAGGAGCAAACCAGTAAGCAGTGTTTCTCCATGGTCTGTGTTTCAGGTCCTGCCTCAGATTTCTGCCCTGAGCTCTGTCCCTGGCTTCCCTCCATGAAGAGCTGTAAGCTGTAAGCCAAATAAACCCACTCCTCTCCAAGTTGGTTTTGGTACACGTGTTTATCACAGTAATACAAAGCATTAGGATAGGTGGGTAAGGGGAATAGGAACAGAGCCAAGTGGAGATAGGCATGGCGCCACCAGCTGAAAAGAAAGGAGGAGTGTTCCTAGAGGGCGAAGTAGAGGGGATGGAGACACAGATGCACATGTTGATTCTTCAGACTGACATTTGTGTGACCTCCTTTCGACTAGGCCTTACCTCTTAAAGGTTCTGTAACCTCTTCACACCCTTCAGTGGTCAATAGAGTTGAAAGTGCAACTGAGTACAGAAACAAAAAAGCACAGATAATATATAATAAATTGTTTAGAACCTCCATTATGAATTAAAGGAGTTCAGAGTAAATGTCAGTAAAATCCATTAAAAAAAATTACAGTATGGCATATAGAAGGAATATGAGCTATTTGTGAAAAGGAAAAGTGAATGCATAATAAATATACTAGTTCAAAAGGGCAATAATTTGGTAAAGGTTGAAGTGTAAGGAGAATAATGTCAATATGGGCTGTGTAGGGAGAGGGTGTGAAAAGAATTTATATACCCATAGCCTATCAGTCTGGTTTTGCTATAATAAAAAATGGATGCTGGCTACTTTATAAAGAAATGGGGTTTGTTTAGCTCATAGTTTGCTGAAAGTTGAAGTTAAGCAGCCTCATCTGTTTGGTCTCTGGTAAGTATCCTCTTGTCTGAGGGGTCAATATACAAAGATGAAACAGGGACTAGGCTGGATGCCTAAGGTCAAAGGGCCTATGTGTAAGGCAGCCAGAATGATTCAGAAATCAGGCTTATTCAACTCACTCTCAGCAGAACTAACTCATTCTGCAAGACCAATGATAACTCTCCAAGGGCAATATTCTCAAGGCCTAAGTCCCTTCCTCTATATCCTGCCTCTAAAAGTTTCCCAACCTCTAACTCTGTAACACTGGGGACCATTCCTGTAGCCTATGAGTCCATGCAAAAGGAACCACTATCAGGCCATTGCTTACAGTATCTGATTGCCTGATAGCATAGCCGTGAAACTTCAAAGACAGGTAGTTAGAAATGAACCAATAAGATTTAGAGACCAAGTGTGGAGAGCAGGAAGAGAAAAGAAGAACATCAAATTTCCTGAATAAATAATATTAAAAGTGTGGCAGTACTTTACAGTTATATATTCATTTATATATTATATATATATATATATAAATGAAATAAGGAAAATGAGAACGTTTACCAGGCTTAGGAGGCTCATCTTCTGTTCTCTTTTATTCTTGTGGTCAACTGCTCCTTTCTAAGATTAGCTCTTTCTTGGGCAAGTTCTGCATTGTTCTGCTGCTTTTCCATCTCAGTCCATTCTATCAACTCCGCACAACCCTGCTAAGCACCTATGTGAAAGCTGATCTACGTTTTTTTTTTGTTTTTTTTTTTTTAATCTTTTTGAGACAGTGTCTCCCTGTAGCCCCGGCTGTCCTGGAATTCACTCTGTAAACCAGGCTGGCCTTGAACTCACAAAGATCCACCTACCTTTGCTTCCCAAGTGCTAGGATTAAAGGCGTGCCACACCCAGCCTCTTTTTTTTTTTATCTAGTCTTTTTAGAACATGCCCACACCAAGTTTCAAAAGCCACCCAACATTTTCCTTTCTCTCCAGATAACTCACTTGCCTGAAATTCCAGCCCAGTGTCTCCAGCCACCTGGAAAGCAGCTTCCCTGAGCACATCCCTACCTCCTGAAATTCAGCATAGCTAAATCAACTCTTTATCTCCTTTCTCCATAAACAATTTTGTTACTCTTTATAACTCTTGAGCAGGATAGAAATGAGGTTGTTTTAAAAATTGAGTGATGTATTGCAAATGTGTATCACACATTTCCAAGAACCACTCCATCAGCATCGAAATTTATTCCTTTAATTTTGAGGGCTATTATTATATTTGTGTTGCTAAAATAACTTCTGGGATATGGTCAGGCAGCATCTTGCCTCCTCCTCCTGCTGTCCCAAAGGTCCCTAAATCAGTTTGGAAAATTCTAGAGAGTTTGTTTGGGCTTGCTTACAGAACAAAAGAGTGCGAGTTCGAGGGCATTATTTACAGAAATGTTGTCACTTCCCTTCCCTCATGGCCATACAGGAAAGTCCCCTTCCTGGCATGGGCCCTGTGAACTCTACCCAAGATGGCAAGGGCTGAAAAGACCTGTCTCATGGCATTGTCTGTTTAATATACCATTAACCCCTCCCCTTATAACGGGAAGGCCAACTGGCTAATTAGGAGAGGTAGCTGACTCCCCTGGCTCCTCAGGAGCACACCAGTCAAGCTTATAATCCTGGGCAAGCAGATGCCCCAAAGCATAGGAAGACATTTGATGTCCAAGGTCAGTTCTTTGGAGGACTATCCATGCTACAATTTGAAAATATGCTTAAGAGTTAATTAAACTTGAGAATTTTATAAGCTTGTGTTAGGAGGCTTAACCAAGTATCTCTGTTCACCATAAATGCATTGGTATTTAGGGAGCAAAGCACATAGTTATTTACAGAGTAAATTCAAATACAAATAACTTCTCAGTCAGTTTAGGTAAAGTTTTGCTAAAATACTTCAGGTCTGGCTGACTGCTGAGTGCATTATAAAGAATAAAAACAAATTTTATTTTTGGAGTTGTATAGAGATGAATTAATTCTGAATTTAAACATTAGTGATAAAAATAATAATGATAAAAATAATATTAAAATAAAAAGTATTTACTCAAAGCCAATAATGGCACTTTATGTATCTAAAAATTGCTCTAGAGAGGTCAGAATAAAGAACACTAGTAATGGAAACAGATTAGATTTAGTAATTATTTTGAGGATGAGATGTGCCTACTCTGCATGCCTCTACTCTACTCTGCTCTGGAGAGGCAGTGGAGATGCTTGGGGACTGAAAGGCTGGATAGCCACTGCCTGGCTAGATTTCATTGTTTCTGTATATTATCATTCCTGATTGATACAAGGCACAAGAGTCAAAGCATCATAGAACTTCATAGCTAAGAGTGAACATGTATTCGTTCCATCTTGATTTGCTGCTGAGAAAATTGATGAACCCAAAGTGATGAAGATTCTAATAATGGTTACAGCATGAATGGTGGATTCAAGACTAGAAGAACATGGAACCACCCTATTTAGTATTCTTTCTGCCCTGCATACGAAGCATCCAACCAGAAGGTACTCAGATGCTGTTGGAAAGGCAACTTCTAGGATTCCTATAACACTGTCTTAGAAGATACTAGCCCACAAGCCAAAGTATAAGAAGCCAGTGTGTATGTGTCTGTCAGCATATGTGTGTGTGTGTAATTTGCATGCATTTTATTACAAAACATTTTACATAAAATGATAGAATGGATGAATTCTGGGAGGAGCCATAGGAGTGTGCCAGTAAGGAAGGGGGTCTAATGATTAATAGTGAGATGTTCTGTTTGAAATATACAAGCAGTCAATAAAAATGTACCCAAAAGCATTTTATTTAATACCAATGTGTTTTCATGCAATTGATACTCTACAAAATCATGCATCCACACATTACTTTCAATGAACCTGTTGTATCCTTGGAAGAATTCCATAAGCTTTCAGTACTTTAATTTTTCACAGAGTTACTTCTCTATAACTTACAGAATTTCTCTAGCTCAAAGGAAACTGTAGAGGGCAGTGAACTCCTTAAAGTCAGGGATTTTACTTACCTTTGTATGTTTGGTAACAGATACAGTGTGTTGAGTGAGTGGGTGTGAATAAATGAATGAGTCCCTGAGTGAAGGAATGTAGTATTAATTAAAATTCATCTAAGAACAGTAGTAAAAATAGCATTTGGCTCAATCTTCGGACCTAGGTTCTGATTTACTCTGAATAAAAATAGCCTTCCTCGCCAGGCATCGTGGCACACGCCTTTAATCCTAGCACTTGGGAGGCAGAGGCAGGCGGATCTTTGTGAGTTCAAGGCCAGCCTGGTCTACAGAGCGAGTTCCAGGACAGCTGGGGCTACAAGGAGACCCTGTCTCGAAAAGACCAAAAAAAAAAAAAAAAAAAAAATAGCCTTCAACTTATTTGCAAATATAGCAAGCCTCAAAGAACAAACTTGAAGTTTCTCTCAAAATTATTGTGAACAAATTCTATTTGTTTGGAGGCTGATATCCCTTATTCAATGTTGGGGACTTTGGAAAGAGGCCACGTGGTAGCGATGGAATGCAATGATCCTAGCTTTGTAACATTTCGATTTTATATACTTTTACTATTCAATGTGCTTGGGGGACTTTCTGTGTTGTTTGAATTGTAGCCTGGGGTTGGGAAAAAGATACAGCAGGATTTCTAGACTTAATTTAGAAGATCTTCATAGAAAACAATATATCAATAGTTAGCAGAGCTCCAAATTCAATTCACAAATGTGCTATATTTCAAGACGTGAGCGTAAGAATCTTCCTTTCGGGCTGGAGAGATGGCCTAGTGGTTAAGAGCGTCGACCGCTCTTACAGAGGACCCGGGTTCGATCCCCAGCACCCACATGGCGGCTGAGAACTGTGTGAAACTCCAGTTCCAAGAGAACTCCAGTTCCAGGGGAATCCGACACCCTTTTCTGACCTTCGCGGCATTGCACGACACGGTGCACAAACCTGCATGCAGACACTACATTCATACACATACGGAAATAAATAAAATTAATAAAAAAAAAAGAATCTTCCTTTCTTTCCTGAGGATGATGTGCATTCAGCTCATAGCTTCTGATGTCATAAATTCCAGTATTTCCAGACTGAAGCATCATGAGGACTAATGACTCCTAAGTGTCTTACAGCAAGCCTGACACTGCCTCACAGATCCTGGGTGCTACTCAGGAAGCCAAGCGCTAAGCTGAGCTACCTCTGCACAAAAGGCTGTCAACAGTGGAACATTCTTCTTCCCTTAAAGCCCTTTATTTTTTTCTGTTCTTCTTCCCCTCCTCCAAGTGAATCTATATTTCTAGAGCAGCAATCACAAGGTGTCAAGATCTCTAGCTAAATTAGCTCAAACAGTTACATAAGTGGAAATATACTTCTCTGGCTTGCCTGCTAGGTACCCTGAGAACACTCTGGCTTCCTTCCTATCTTCCACAAACCAGGAAACCTGTCTTGCAGCTCTGTGTGAAAAAGTCTTTACATATTCAAGAAATCAGCTTGGCAAACCACAGCTAAGAGTGTGGGGAATAAACATTCTCTTTCTTCTCACTGCAGAGAAATAAATTCCCCAACATGAGAAGAGAAAGATTAACAGGCAAAAGGTACAGAGTAACAAAAGCGTGACAGTTGTCAACAGTGCCTAGCTGAGGCAGGCCTCCAACTACCTTTGGTGGCTTAGGCTCTGAGGGACTGGAGAAAATGGTTCACTTTCCCTTATTATTACACTGGCAAGCCTAGGCATGAGGAGACAGGCCTGGGCCTGATGGGACAGAAGCAGGCATTGCATAGCCTGATTTAAAATACTCAGCCCATAGAAATTAAAACGAGTTATCTTCTTAAGTAAACATGGCACCATTCTCTTTAAAGATGAGACCCTGAGCGTGACTTTGGAAAGCAGACTGGTTTCTATAGTGAGGCTGTGCATAGTGGTCTCACTGTCTGTGCATATGAATACCTAATTTTTTGACAAAGAACAAGATGAAATTGAAATTGTATTTATTTCACAATCTAATGCTGTCTTCTTTTTCTTTTCACCATGGATGCATGTTTGGTATGTGAGGACATGGGTGTTTATAGACAAAACTAGGGAAAGCAACTCATTCAGGGGACCACTGTGGGAAGTCTCCAAACAATTCTAGAGGAGCTGTCCCTTGCGTTGTGATGGCTATTCTAAGTCATTCATTTTGTTCCAGTGGTTTCTTTAGCTGATACTTGTGTTTCGTCTGTTTTCTGTTAGTGTTGCAAAGAATGATCAATAACTCTAACAGGTGGAAAATTCATATAAACTTCAGGAGACTTGAGAAATTCTTTTTATATTTTATTTTATTTTTATGTGTATGAGTGTATTGCCCACATGTGTGTAAGAGCACCCATGTTGTGCAGTACCCACAGAGATCAGAAGAAGGCATTGGATATACTGGAATTGGAGTTATGGACAGCTGTCACCCATTATGTGGCTGTTGGGAATCAAACCCAGGTCCTCTGCAAGAGCAGTCAGTGCATTTAACTACTGAGCCAAATCTCCAGCCCCCAAATTTTAGAAGTTCCATAGAAATAGAAATGTACATTATCTTGTGAACTGAAAGAAAACTACATACATTAAAGAATTGATGTCTGATTAACTGATTAGAACCTTTTGATTGTAGAGAGTTGGAATGCTATATATACAAAGCCAGAACTATGTTGGGGTACCTGTAGTTCACTTAATAGCCATTTAGTATCTGCTGTATCTGGCCTAACATCCTTTCTTTTTAAAAAAATTATTTATTTATGTATGTATATGAATGTACTGTCTGTATGCAGGTTTGTGCACCTGTGTCGTGCAGTGCCACGGAGGTCAGAAGAGGGTGTCGGATTCCCCTAGAACTGGAGTTCTCCTGGAATTGGAGTTACAGACGGTTCTCGGCCGCCATGTGGGTGCTGGGGATGGAACCCGGATCCTCTGTAAGATCGATCGGCGCTCTTAACCGCTAGGCCATCTCTCCAGCCCCTGGCCTAACATCCTTTCAACTATCAAGATAAAACCATTGGAATGTATTCCTAGCAGATCACTAGCTTTCACCAACCCAAAGAATGTCATCAAATAGGTTCTGAAACCCATAAAATATTTTCCCTCCATTGCTGTAACTTGCCTGCCTCATGTCCCTACCAGTGTGTTTGGTGAATGCCTTGATTTATGACTTCTATTTGCTCTGTGACCATAAAAGTTCATGTAAGCAATTCCACAGTAGTTATTGGCAGCAACCTGAATCTATGTTCTCAAGCATTTGTCAGTCATATTTGGCTCAAAATAAACAATAGCTTATTCCCTTTGAGGTGAAAGCTGAATTTTGCATCCACATTTCACATCTCTTTGGCATCCTACCTTAGCAGTCAAATTATTTCACATTACAAATAATAATTTTTAAAATTTTATTTATTCTTATTTTATGTGTCTGAGTGTATTGCCTGCACATGTGTGAGTACACTCATGTGGCATAGTGGCCAAGAGGGTCAAACGAGGATGTTGAATTCCCTGAAACTGGAGTTAAGACTGTGGTTAGCCCCTTGTGGGTACTGGGACTCAGGCTCAGTGTAGAGTAGTCAGTGCTCTTAACTGCTGATCCATCTCTCCAGCCCCCATGAATAATAATTATAAATTATCTAAACACTTTTACTTATTAAGTAGCAATCATAAGTATTATTAAATAGAAAATTTTTCAAAGATGAATTAAGAATTAGTTTTCCAGGCATAACCTTTCGATCCTACTAATGAAGCACATGCAATTAGATATTTAGGTATTTAAACAGTATAATATGTAGCCTTTCGATCCTACTAATGAAGCACACACAATTAGATATATAGGTATTTAAACAGTACTAATTATTATGGTAGGTTACTTTGGTATAGACACAGATGTTTGGATGGTGTGTTAATTCATGAATTACATTTTCTTCTGTTAAGTATGGCAGGGTCTTCGTGTGGTTTATAACATCTCCTAACCATTAGAGGATGTAAGCTTGTGGCATCAGCTGTGGGTTATTCCTCCAAGGAGAGAGCTAATAGCCAATTAGATTTGGGATATACAGACATATGGCTGCCACTGCTGCACAGTATTTCCAGGCAGATGAGGTGTAGCTGGTGCTGACGGAGGAGTCTTGCTTGACTCAAGGAGACCTATATTTGCTTTATTGGTTTAGTGGTCTTTGGTAACACTCTCTGGCATCCCAGAGACCATCTGTATACTTGCAAATGTGGTCTCCATACATCTTCCCCATGTTTATATCAGGTCTTCAACAGCAGGGTCTTATCGCCTCTCTTCCTGCAGATATCCCAGTTTGGAGGCAAGGAGCCTTTACCATTTGTAGGGGCTTGGATCTCCTGGCCAACATCTCCTTGGTAGAATAATCCATTGTTGATGTCAGAGCTCCTGTATATTAATACAGGATATTTTGTTTAAGTGCATAGCTTAAGGAGACTTTAGCATTATATTTGGTTCTGAATAGAGAATAATCCTTTTCAGAGTTTCTATGTCCATTAGTCATTTAAAGAAGGCAGTTTTGGGCTGGAGAGATGGCCTAGTGGTTAAGAGCGCCGACTGCACTTACAGAGGACCCAGGTTCAATCCCCAGCACCCACATGGCGGCCAAGAACCATCTGAAACTCCAATTCCAGGAGGACTCCAGTTCCAGGGGAATCCGACACCCTCTTCTGACCTCCGCGGCATTGCACGACACGGGTGCACAAACTTACACGCAGGCAGTACATTCATACACATACAGAAATAAATAAAATTAAAAAAAAAAAGAAGGCAGTTTTACTGATTTTACAAGTGAATACCTCTATAACACCTGGCTCCAATCTACACCTGGAGAACGACCTCATCATCATCATATTTCTCCTTATTCTATGGGGGGGAGTTAAGAAAGTCTCTTGTATTAAAACCTTTGCGGCACCTAGAAGGTAAGCTCCGTTAGGAATCATTAAAAATAGTTGTTACTAGTAGGATCCACAGAGGGGCCTGATGTCTGCAGCAATCTGAGGCATTTCTTCCCCTCAATGCCCAGAGGAGCCAATCCCTCTGCTGGCACTTTCTGGTACATCCTACTCACTGCAAAGCTGCATTTTCTTTCTCAGCCATTAAGTTGGTGATACTCTGGTCTATTGGAACATACAAATCCTTTCCCGTAGTTAGTTTTAAGATTTGGGTTGCAAGGTTTTTTGACAAAAAGTTTTCATATCTATCTATATCCCCCTTTTTTATTTAAGGTTTTTATTTTTGACCCATGAGTCTCAAAAAAGCAGTTGTTTTATACCTACCTATAGGGTGGAATCAAGGCACAGATTTCATCAAGTTCACCTATGCTGTTTTGGGTTACTGTATGTGATTAACTTGGGAAACAAAGTTTATTTTTGAGTTAAATCATCCTATAGGTGAAAGAGATTGCTACCAGGAGATTTCTCTATATGACAGCAAAATTATAGATAACATTTGTTTATACCAATCCCAGAGTAATTGTTATACAGATTTTAGTTAAAGCTAATGTGGACAACAGCAATTTATATCACCAATTAACTCAGATGCATTACCGTTTTTATCAGCCTTCAAACCAATGTTGTCCAATATGCACATATTTACTTTGACTAAATCCTAAAACACCATGTATCCTGTAGGTTATGCCTGGACAAGCTGGCAGCCCATGAAAGAAAACAGTCAGAACTTACTAGAGACCAAGACATCAGCTCCAGAGAAAGTAGAGTGTTTTGCTTCTCATCCACCTGTGCCCCTTTTCTAAGCCTAGGGAACAATCTGCGGAAGAGGGGGCGTGGTAGAATGTAAGGGCTGCGATTGGGGTTAATGGTGAAACTACAACAATATACACTGGACACTCATTTGATCAACTTGATTGAACATACAAGCCCCCCCTGCTGGATGGTGGGACCCATGAGCTGGGTGGGTTTGGGTACAACTGCTTGCAAATTGGTTTTACATGAAGGATGCTTGTACTCACAAATTATCACTTATTGTTAAAAAAAATGAAAACAAAACAAAACAAAAAAGCAGAGAAAGATGCAGAAAGCTTACAGCAGAATGCATGATCTGGGATGGGTAGGGGTGGGGTGGGGGAAGGGAAGGGGATATATGCCTGAACTGAATTGGAAAATGATGTATGAAATACACAAAGTATCAATAAAAAAAAAAGAATTAGTTTTCTTCTGTTCATTGAAAACCATGTACTTGAAATTCATTGCTGCTTTTGCCTTGTGGGGTTTAGGTTGCTTTGAGGCATGTCTTCATCTTCACACCACTTGATAAAGGAGACTCCTACAGGGCAAATTCTGTGCTGGGCTACATACACACCTCACAAGTTGATGATGGTTTTGGGTCCCGGCTAGCATTGTGTCTAATGAAGCTGAGGCATTCTTTTGAAAAACTATTTTATTTATTAATTTTATTTTATATGTATGAATGTATTGCCAGTATATGTACAAGTGTACCCGTGTTGTACAGTGCCCCCAGAGATCAGAAGAAGGCATCGGATCCCCTGGAACTGTACATGTGGGAAGTTGTTACCTGCCATGCGGGTGCTGGGAATCAAACTGGGGTCCTCTGCAAGAGCACTTATTACCCTTAACTGCTGAGTCATCTCTTCACCCCTGAAGCTTTGGTGATCTTATTTGAAGATGTTAAGTAGTCACACTCCCTATTCTTTCCTTGGAAACCCACATGTAAATAACAGATGAAATATTTGGGCATTGTAATCCTTAACCAGGACTATTATTGTCCCACCATATGTCCAAGAAGATCACGGGAGATTTCATTTGGTTTAAGAACACTGGGTTCCCTCTCTGTGCGGTGATGACAGCAACACAGCCTTGAGCAGTTATTGACTGTATGTTCTACAAGTTTCAGTCATCTAGCTGTGCAGACCTTTTTCACTCCAGCACCACATCTCTTGGCTGGGCATCAATCACAGTGAACCTGCTGGCCTGGACAGTGTCCAGTGTCGGGGTTCCTCATGTACACAGTTCCATGGTCTTTAAATGCTGTCTCCAATGTCTCCATTGTAAGATATTCTTGATATTCTGAGGCTCAGTGCCTCTTGGAGACTCTGTGTCTAAGTTCCGTGAGCAACTGCTTTCAGCTAGTGTTTTGAACTATTTTTCCTTCCTGAGAAAGCACCTCCCCAGCCTCCAGCAATCCTCAAGAAAATATCCAGCTGGGTGTGGTGACACATTCCTTTAGTCCCAGTACTCGGAAGGCAGAGGCAGGCAGATCTCTTGAAGTTCAAGGCCTGTCTGGTCCACATAGTGAGTTCCAGGCTAGCAGGGGCTACAGGGAGATTCTGTCTCAAAAAGACAAAGAAAAAAGAAAGAAAGAAAAAGAAAAAAACTTCAAAACGGCAGACATCTTTGTTTGGTTCATTGATAAAGGAAATAGAAGTGCTCCTAGCATACCTGCTGAATTAATTTAGAATATGATATGTTTTAGGAATATGGGAACATATAGGTTAAGTTGTATTGCTCTTCAATAAGCAGTTCACTTAAGAATTTTCTTGATGTTCATTAGAACTCTAAACATTTCACGCTTATCATCCATCTTCTCAAATACAATTAGGGAAAGGGAGTGTCATTATCTTCTCTGGGTTTATAGGTAAACTCTTTGTTCATATCAACACAACCATCACCATGGCTCTTAATATTCCTTGCTTTCTGATATTCAAACATCCTCCTCTTCTGTGTTGAGTAAGGATGTCCTGCGTAGCTGGTAAGATACTATGGAGATAATTCTGTGATACCCCAGGCATTGCTGTGACTTGTTATGCAGCAGTAGCTATCTAATACAAACACCACTACATTTCTTGAGTGCTTCTCATATACAAACAAGTGTGGTTTCATTTTCATGCCAGGTCTCTGAAATGATAGTCATAGACTCATTATTCAGAAGAGAAAATAGGAGCCCAATATATGTTAGTTTCCATGACTAGGGAGTGGAAGAGCTAGAATTTGAACAATGCATTTTATTTTACTTTATTATTTTACTGTTAAGGATATTATCTTATTGCTTGAGAATTTCACACATGCATAAAATGTATTTTGAACAAATATATCCCTTATTCTCACCCCTCCAGCTCCTCTTCTAATTAATCTACTACATCTCCTTCTCAACTCATGTGCTCTTCTTTTAAAAATCTCAATGAGTCAATTTACTGCTGCCAGTACATGCCTCAGTGTAGGACAATCTTCTGGAGCATAGGTAGCTTCTCATAGGCTGCATTCCTGAACAAAAACTGATTTTCCATCTCTCAGCTTCTATCAGTTGCCAATATCTCCTCAGCAAGGGGCGAGACTTCTGCCTTCTCCCCTTCCTGTGGGGACTTTGACTGGTTTGATCTTGTGCAGGTCCAGTGCATGCAGTCCCAGCTGCTTTGACTCATGTGAACACTTTCTTTTTAATGAGTTTAGAATATAGCTTAATGCTACTTTCACCAGTATCCGAACACTTGGTATCTGGAAACTTGGCCATGAACCACTTTTGATTTTTCTTAAGGTACAACATGGTACTTGAAATTTCTAGAATTATGCACATTTTCCTATAGTTCCTTAAGATAAATGCAGTCCTTAAGACTAAATAGCAATCTTTAGCACTTGATACGTTTTTATTTTACTAGCTAATAAACTAGCTGATTCCTGATTAAGCACAAGAAAGTTTGTATAGTAGAGAAATATAGGGAATGATGATATTAAGAGAGATACACAAACATCATGATGAAAAAGTATGATAAATAATGTTTATTGCTTCACAAATACTTCATGAAGTCTGATATGAAAGGAAAGGCATGCTTCTTCAAAATCAGGGGACCAAGAGCTTTCCATGTTCCTAGATCAGCTACTATGGTATTCTCTCTGAACAATGCCTATATCCAGTAGCAGAAGGCAGAATGTAAGAGATGCATGAGAAGGTCTGAAACCCTTGGCCTGAATGCTACCCATATCCACTTCCCTGTTCTACCAGAATGCCTATCAAATAGAATTGAATTTAATTAAAGTAATTCTCCCAGGACCCCACCAGTAATATAGACATATATTCTGATTGCTTACCTGAGAACTAGACACAAAATTTCTCTGTGAAACAGGTGCAAGATTAAAATCTGACAGTGCTTAAAGATGACAGTCTAATTTCCCCAAATTTATAAACCACCTTATATTGCTGTTTTTGTGCTCAATACTCCCATTGTCCTTTGTGTTTTAAATTCTTTTGCTGACTTATTTCCTGTGTCAGTTTTCAACAGTCAGCAGCCTTTAAAATTGGCGTATGATTCTGCTACAGAAAATGCTGAAAAATCCCTTGTTGATTGTGTGTGGCATAGACCCACATAAAACACACCATATCACATTTTCTTTTTGAACAATGTTTCATATAAGCATAAAATTACAATGGAGTTGGGAAAACTATCTAGAAGTGAACAAATGGTTGTTTGGACGTGTATAATAGATTCTTTTCTATGGGCATAATATTTTGTAAGACCTCGAATCTGACTCCATAAAAGGAGGACACAGGCATAGGGAACAGGAGGCTGGGTGTCAGCACAAACATCCAAATGGGAGATGTATTCAGCAGGAAATTTAATGAACCAACAGGGGGTTGTGGCAGCCAATAAAACTAATGGGCATTAACAAAAGGATGCTGTCTCGAATGAGAAAAGTGACAGCTATACTGTGCTGACACATTTGGTAAGAGATTGTATTATATTCTGCACGGAAAAAAAAGTTAAAGAAATAGAGGCAAATGAAGCTATATTTACATAAGAAAATTTAAGATGGTGGAGTATTTCGAATCTCTGCCTAGAACTATATTCAGATAATGAGTTCTGTCAACTAAAGGCTGATATTTTTTATTTAATTTTCACAACATGGTGGAAGATGGCTCAGTCGGCAAAAGAGCATTGCTGAGCAAGCATAAGGACCTGAGTTTGCATCACCAGCACCCATGTGAAAAGCTGGGTGTGAGTCTGCCTACAATCCACCATTGCGGAGGATGGGGAGGGAAGGACCAGCTCTCTGGGGCTTGCTGGCTGCCAGCCTAGCTACAGGTTCAGTGAGAGACCCTGTCTCAAGGAAATAAGGCAGAGAGGTGTAGAGCATACAACAAAGTCCTCTTACATACATACTCACACACACGTGCATATATCACACACATGCATTAATAAGTTGAGAGAAATTCATTTAAATAAATTTAATGTTTTCAAAACATAGACTTAAAACCTATACATTGGAAATGTCAGCTAGATAAAAAGAGCCAAAGAGCTGCGTGGCTACTTCAGGAGGTGCCTGTGATTACTGGGTGTGCACATGGCTGAAAAGTACTTGAGAGAGGATGAACAGAGAAACTTCCATTCACTCCTTGCCTATTCAAAGTCCAGGATGTGAGTCAGCCAATGAAGAGGACCTCAGTTACTAGGAAGGGGCTGGCTCCACTGTGGGAAGAGCAGCAGAGGTGTGGCGGAAGGCCGGCCATTAGATTTCCATCCCCCCACCCCCCAGTTCTCACAGCACAGTTGCTAAGCTTATCTAGAAGAGAACTGGAAACTAAATAAGTAACAAGAACATTATAATTGCTCTCAAAAATTTGACCTTATAGTTTCACTTTAAACAGTATGAAAGAACATTTAAATGATAAAAATATTCAATGCAAAATTCTTTATAATAGCAAGGAAAGAAAGGATGACTTTCAATTTTCAATGTTACCAGTGTTCCTAGAAAATTTGCTCTGAAACAGGCATTCTTCAGAGGTTTGGGAGAATCAATGAACAAAATATTTTCCTGCTCTCATGCAGTTTACAATCCATAGGGAGGGATAAAAGCAAATGTAAATGTCAGAAATATTAATTGTATAATAATACAGTTTATTCAGAGGCGATACGAGCCATGGATGGAAGTTGCAAAGTAGGATGAAAGAATGAGGCTTAGAGTTCAAGTTTGCAGAGGGGCTCATATAGGGTTCCTTGTGAAGCCATTATGAACAAAGACTCAGAGAAGGCATTAGCCATGAACTCAACAAAAAGGAAATTAGCAAATGAACTGATACAAGTCAGTCAGTAGATGGTGAACAACTTAAGTGTATTTCTTTTATTAATGTACAAAAATATAAATAAAATATAAAAACAAAAATAAAAAATAAATAAATAAAATAACCTTCAGTGAAACAAAGCATAAAATGCTATATGTTACAGTTTATAATTGTGCATACCCAAATTCATGCATTCATTTCTTATTTATTAAATACCTATTTATTTACATTTTATAAACATTTTTATAATAGTTGCTATATTCCAGACATGATTCTAAGAATTTCTAAAGGCTAACATCATTTAATCTCCATAACTTTATTGAAGTGTTTTTCACTTTGTGAATGGGAGGGATCCTAATTAATTATCCAGAGTCACATGGTCAGTGTAAGCATGATTTATTTTCTTTGCGTTTTTAGTCTTCATTAGTTCAGTCTCTTCCTTTCTGAGCACTATTCAGCTACTGAGGAGAGAACAGACACTTAAATTTATACCTAGTAAAACAATTCTGGAAAAAACATTGCCAATGTCAATACTGATTTTTTGTTTGGTTAGAATTATATATAACATTCATTATTTTGCATATGTTTGTACATTATAGAAATTTTCTTTAATAAAGCTATAATTGAGTATTAAGTCACATGGTCCCTTTTTTCAGTGTTTAAAAAAGTAAAAGCAAAGCTGGGTGCAGTAGCATAAAACTTTAATCCCAGCACTTAAGAGACAGAGGCTGGTGGATATATATGAGATTGAGGCTGGCTTGGTCTACACAGTGACTTCTAGACCCACTAAGTCTACAGGGAGACCCTGCCTTAAAAAGACCAAAAAAGAAAAAAAATAGCACAAACAGTTAAAACCTAAAAAGAGAGCTGCAAAATGACTTAATTTCCCTTATTTTGGTGCAGTTGATTTTTTGTTGTTTTTGCCCT
Source organism: Rhizomys pruinosus (assembly GCA_009823505.1). Taxonomy (NCBI): domain Eukaryota; kingdom Metazoa; phylum Chordata; class Mammalia; order Rodentia; family Spalacidae; genus Rhizomys; species Rhizomys pruinosus. Next base: position 712,427 of record VZQC01007615.1, read on the forward strand.
ACCTGTGTTTCTGGGAACTTAGTGTATTCTGCCTAATTGGTACAGAGAAAACTCTTCTGGAAGCCAGGCTCTGATTCTACTTCTGACACCAGTAAACTCTATATCTTCCAATGAGTTGCCTAATTGACCAAGACTTTAGATTTTGCTTTTCTGAAATCAGAGAATTGGACTAGTTGACACCTGATCCTTCTGTTTCTGTTTTTCCTTGATCCTACAAAATTTAATGTCTAATTAAAAGTGACTGAGATTTAGGCACTGGATCACCAGTCTATTATTAGTACACAGAAGAAAGTATGCAACATGTGGATGGATAAAACTCTGAAGTCTGTTATTAATTCACAGTCTTTATGTAGCAAAAGTAGGAATGCTTTATTTTACACATTTAAAAACAGCCAAATGGTAGCAAATTTATAAGGTTTAACTTAATTCATGGAAAGACAATGACAATCCATCATGATATCATTGATTAACTTTGAAATTACCATCACAGGAATAGAAATTCAAATGATGAGAAAGCTCCATAGTATAGACTTAACTGGTTTGGAGTCAAAAGTGTGGTTAGTGAGCATAGACTATGGAATAACAGACATCAAAACAGTCAAGGTTCCAGTGACCTTAGAATATCATGCCTTGACTCATCTGCATACTGATATAGAGAATCAAAATTTACTGCCAAACCCTCCACATCCTCTTCCACCTCAGCCACAACATTGTTATTGAAGCTAGAAGAACTCTTGAGGGGTTATCTTATATGAATTCAGAAGACTGGAGAGTGGTCTAAACACCTCTATTATTGAGGCATCTCTTTGAATGTCACCAGTATTGTACTCTGCCAAGATGGACAGCCCTGTGTCTTTCTCTTTGTTTTCTGTCTGGAGCCAAACTCCTTGGTTTAGAAGATCGGCTCATATCAGTAATATTGCATATTTATTCTAATCCAAGTTACACTTTAACATCCTAAAGCCTCTCTTATTTCATTATTTGCCTGATTTTTAAAAGAGAGAAGAAATTCACAATAACCCTAATGAGTCTTCTGGAGAATCATAAAAGCTGTTGGATCTAGGACAAGCAACTTGTCCTCAAAATCAGGGGCTGAGAACAAATGAACGTTGCCTGCAAAGCCACTTGGACACCCAAGCATCTTCACAAAGATGTTGCTCGCTATTTTTCTTTTCCAAGAAAAGTAGCACCAAACGCACTCGCAAATCAGCTCCATAATTCACAGATGGGTGTTATTAACAATGTGTACCATCTGGCAGCGTCCCTCTTTTTGACTAATTTGTCTTGCTAACTAGGCACAGTTATGGTCTATGCTGCTGAGGAAATGTGTGTGCTGTCAATATGGATATACACCACATTTTAACATTGCACAACCTCACCATCATTATTTTAAAAGTTTATTTCCCTAAGTTTCAGTTCCCTAGTTAACATAGTTAGCTTGTTGTCAAGCTGACACACCTGGGAAGAGGGACCCTCAACCCAGGGATTTCTGCCATTGAATTAACCTGTGGCCATGTCTGTAGAGGCATTTTCTTAATTGCTACTTGATGTGGGAGGGCCCAGCCCTCTGTGGGTAGTACCATCCCTGTGCAGGTAGGCCTGTACTGTATAAGAAAGGTAACTGAGCAAGGGGAAGTCAGGCATTGAGCTGCATTCCTCTATGTTCTCTGCCTTGAGTTCCTTCCTTGCCTTATTTCACTGATGGGCTCTGATTGGCATGTGTACACCAAATAAACTCCTTGCCAAGTTGCTTTTGGTCTGTATTTTATCAAAGAAACATAAAGCAAACTAAACTAAGACACTAGCCCTAGGAATTGCTCTGCTTTTACTTAAGTATCCTCACTCTTCATCTGTAAGATGCCGGCAGAGATTTCAACAATTTTTTAAATTAAATATAGACATACCTATGGGATGCTAATATACTAAACACCAGAAAGCTATAAACGCCCTCAAGTTCCAAATAGCCAAAAAAGTATTAGACCATTCTACAAGCTGTTATATGATATAGTTTCAGATGAGAGTTCAGGGTGCTATGGCTGCTCATCTAGCTTAAACTTTCAAACTCATTATCTTATATGAATTCAGAAGACTTTAAAGTGGTCTCAACACCTCTATTCTACAGATTGTCTACTCTGGAGATATACAGATATCATTAGTCATTTCTTTCATGATGCTCAATATCCTCTTTAGTTTACCTAGGATGGAAAATTATATCATCCCCTGGAATATAGTTGTAGGATGAAATGCACAAAACTTCAATAAAATATTTTTAAAAAGAAGTGTGTTCAATAACTTTCTCATTATAGCTAGACCTTGCACTCTTTATGAGACAATTTCTTGCCTATTGACAGATTGTCAGATCTTTTTAAGTAATAAGGAACAACTCTGAGCAGCCTAAAGAAAACATTGATCTATTGATCAAAACCACATCAGATATGACCAGATCCTGGACATAAATTGTATTTTCAGATCATTTTCTCCTCTGTTCAGATTACCCTCTCTTTGCCTATTAGTCTCAGTCATTCTTGATGCATTTCAATATTCTTTTGCTGGCAGGAAAGATAGCTGATGACTGCCCTTATCCTGTGGCTTGCCAGCTTAGACTCTCCAAAGAAGAGAGTCACTCTGTTTTCCCACAGTCTTCATCTTGCAGTCCAAAGAAATGGCTCCATTGGGTTTTGCTTAGTAGATTATCTACCCTTGTAGCAATCACAGAGTCCCAATCGCTAGGGTATGTTCCCTTTACTAATCAAGAAGTCAAGAATGCTTGCACATGAAGTATGCATACATCGAATTACCATGTCTGAGAAGAAAAGCATTTATATAGTTAGCTTTTCATTGTGTAGATAGGTAAGCATGGATTTTTCTGGAGTAGTCCTGATTTCAAATGTTGTTTTCCACCGAATGATAGAATTTCCTTAAAACCAAAAATTTGTATGAAAAATGAGGTCATTGTATTCTGAGGCAGGCAATTACTGACTCATAAATGAATAGTTTAGTAGTTTTGTATGATTTCATCTGTGCATTTTTTGTTTTAGTTAAAATGTACTGAAAGTATAAATTCAAGAGAAACGTGATCAGTGCTAAGAGATAAAGTTAAAGATACTGTTTATAAAGGAGAAAATAATTTGAGATTTTTGAAAAGACTTCCAACCTTGCCTGCAAATAAACTTGCCGTATGTAAACTTGTGTAACTTTCAAAATTGACATTTAGGCTACTGTTTCCCTGGCACTCTTCAGAGGCTCATTAATTGTGCTTTGAGATTTTACTTTAAGAACTTACTTTATATTGAGGGAACTCATTATTTCCTATTGAAGGACTTCTTTGCCAAATGCTACCATTTTCTCGGAGGCAGGCGACTTTGATTTAAAGGACCGCACAGGCTCCATCACGTCTTTCTGTTCTTATTGGCCCCAATCTGCTGTCCTTTCCCCTCCCTGCCAAAATAAACATTTCTCTCCACCAGGCATACACTCTCAACCCTTGGATCTCGCCTCAGCTCTCTCGGCAGTCCCTACACATTAATCTGTTCCGCCTTCACGAACAGATGCCACACTGGCTCTGGGCATACGGGCTGAACCCAAGGAATTTGCAATGTTCAGAGTAACTGCGAAAACTACCAGCACTCAAAAGGCACTCATTTTATCCAATTCACAGATCTCGGCCTGTTGTTAACAAGTGGAAATATAAACCCCTTTCTTCTGATCCCCTTTAAGTGATTTCTCTTCTACAGAAATACAGGGCTTTTTCGATACACTCTAAACAAACGCAGCAACAAGATGTGACCAGAAAAGCTGCAAGAGACCATTGGAAGCAATTATCCTAAAACGGCACCCAGAGCTTCTGATGCCACATGACTGTACTTAAGGTCCCTGCCCACCACCCTGGTACATGTGGGTTGTGGAAGAAGAGGGAGTCCCAACAGGCAGATAAGAATAGGGGCAGGTTGTGTTCGTGCCAGCTCCTGGGAGGCTGTATAAATGGGACAAGTTTGAGAAATGAATTTAAAAGAAGAATTTTTTTTTTTTGCCATCTTCATGCCATAAAAGAGGAACAGTATACCACAGGCTTCAGGAGCAGGGGAGGTTTGGGGACTACAATGTTTTGACTTAAAAATCCTTTTTCGAAGAATTTGCCCATTTTTTTCTTACTCTTTCATTTCCTGAGGCTAGAGCAGGAAAATGCTCCGTGTAGGCAAGTGACACATTGCTTTATGCATCCAAGTGCTTTATTCGCTTAACCATTTTTTTTTCCAGCAATTTAAATAAATCACAGAGATGGAATTAGATTTTCCTGAAGAGCTAGAGGAAGGCAGTGAGAGGCTGAGTCACAGTTAATTTCTATGAGTTGATAGGAATTTCACTCCCTCCGTTTAGGTGATACTCGTGGAGTTTGGAAAGTAATGTCTGGCATCTTATCAGCCTACTATAAAGCTGCTTAAGCTCCCGACTAATGAGTCTCTGAAATGTTTTAATGAATGATGGGGGCGGGGGAAAGTATGAGATGTCCTCATGTTTATTCATTTCCTCGTTGTAATGCTGGCTGTTAGACCGACTAAAAGATTGAGCACTTAAATAATTAACTCATTTAAAGTGTGAATTATATGCATGGTTGGCCTGACATGCAGCTCGAGAAGTGGAACACACAGTGAAACCTCTCTGTAAGGCACTTGAGGTAGGGAGGAAAGAAAGTTATTTTAGGTCTGGTTAATCTGGGAAGGAACATTTAGTTCAAAGCGCAGACATTAAAGGGAAAGAAGAGGGAGAGGATCAGATGCTCAGCCTTCAAAACGTTTGGCAGCCTTGTTCTGTAAAGGACTAGATATTAAAGGAGTTCAGGTTTTATAGGCACTATAGTGTCTGTCCTAGCTATGCAACGGTAACAAATTAGTATTAAACTGAATGGGTGGGGCTGTGCTGGAATCAAATTCATATACTTATCTGTGTCACAGAATTTTCTTCTCTTGACTTTTTCATCAACTTAAAAATATGTCAGCAGGCTGGAAAGATGGCTCAGTGGTTAAGAGCACTGGACACTCTTGCAGAAGACCTAGGTTTGTTTCCCAGCACCCACATGGCAGCTAACAAGCATCTGTAACTCAGGTTGGAGGGCATCTGATGTTCTCTTCTGACCTCTGAGGGCATGGCAGGTCACGGGTGCACTTACATACATGCAGGCCATACACTCATGCACATAAAATAAAATAATAAATAAAATATTTTTTTTTAATGAAGAAGAAATACAGCAACATCCTTGGCTTGCAGGCAGAACAAAAGCAGAGCATGGACCTGAGGAGGGCAGTTTACCATCTTGTTATGGAAAGCTGGAAATAAGTATCTCCATTTAGTTATGGAATAACTGTGTCCAGGGCTTGAAGTAGGACACAAAGTAATAAAATTGTACAATGTTAGGTTGAAATGGCCTTTGGAGAGCACTCAGTCCAAGGAGTCTACTTTAATAACATTGCTGGCATTTCTAGTTCACTATTAAATACAATATGGCTTGTATGTAACCAGTACATTTGCTGATTTTACTTGTGTTAAGATTTGTTCCTTGGTTTTGCAAGTCCAAGAATGCTTATTGGTTCTTTTTATTTTATTAGACTCGGTGAGATTGGCTCATAATAACTTTCTAACATTTCTAAAGCCATTTTTCTGTTCATAGTCTTATGAAGCCTGCAGATCACATCTCAAAATAATATTTTAAAAGCAAAACATTTAAAAATACCTTTGCTTGTGACTGTTTGTATGAAAAGATTACTTCAAAATGTAGTGACAAAGTTATGAGCAATTTATGCTTTGGTAATACATGCTACTTTATTAATTATAAAACTTAATGAAGTGATGGTATAGATACACCATATTTTGTAAATAGTTCATATTGTAATATAAAATGAAAGTATCTATGAATATTTTTGTTTTGTTAACAAAGTTACAGGCACTTTAAAACATATCATACAATTGGGGCTAGAGAAACGGCTCAGCAGTCAAGAGCACTTACTGCTCTTTTTGAGGAACTCACCACCCACAAAGCAACTAAGGCCCATCTTTAACTCTAGTTCCAGAGGATCCAGTGCCCTCTTCTGATGTTTTTGCATAACAAACACACACACAGTACAGCTACATACATTCAGGCAAAACACTCATGATCATAAAATAAAAATAGATTCTTAGAAATGTTTTTAAATATCATACAACAGTGCAGTCTATAGGTGTTATAGGTGCTTTTCCAGTGTCTGTGATAAAATACCCTGGCAAAAGCAAATTAAGGAAGGAAGGAAGGATTTATTTTGGCTCACACTTCAAGGTATCAATTGTATCAACTATTGCAAAAAGCCAAGAGGCCGATGTATTAATTTTCAATGAGAAATATAAATATAAAACAGACCAAGTCTCCCCATTGATACAGCACTGTTTTCTTTATAGACCAAAACCAAAGAAGCTAAGACATAAGGAGTTTGCTTTATGATCAAGGGATTAATTAGTGGCTGGGTGTTAAATCACATGATTCAAATCACCTTCATCTTTACAGGTAGAGAAACAAGGACAAGATCTGCTTGGATCTGTCCAGTGTCCCTGGATGGTCAGCATTTTGATAGACACTGTCAGCATTTTCCACAATGACAGAGCTTTCTATTTTCTTTGCAGACAGTAACTCTAAACAACACAATCTTTCTATACATAATGGTTTCTCTCAGGAAAACTTTCCCTGGAAAACCTAATAACTTTAGGGATTCTACAGATACAGTATTGTTGATGTCTTAACTGTTCCCCCAAAGCCCATGTGCTAAAGGCTTTCTCTCCTGGGTAGCACTATTGGGAAGTGGTAGAGCCTTCAAATGGTGGGGCACAGTGGAGATCTTCAGGTCATTGTGGTATAGCCTTGAAAAGGATTTGGGGAGCCTATTTCCTTCTGCCCCTCTCTGATCCCTGGCTCATGGTGAGCAGTTTTATTCCTCCATAACTGATGCAGTCTTGCACTTCCTCACCACAGAAACTTAATTGCAACAAGACCATCAAATTATGCACTGAAAACTCTGAAACAATGAAGTAAAGCAGACATGTTGATTATCTCAGAAATTTGTTGCAGTAACAGAAAGTTAATACAGGTACCTTGCAATTATTTACAAACAAGAACCCTTTTCTGTGTTATATTGTGAAAAATAGCTGATCTGTCTCTCCTCCTCCTCCTCCTTCTCCTCTTCCCCCTTCTCTTGTCTCTATACCTAGTTGGTGTTCCTCTACACTGATTCTTGATTCAGTTGCATGATTTGCTTTGGCTAATGTAATATGATCAAATAAGGACTTGAAAAGCACTTCACAGCTTGCTTCCCTATTGTCTTGAACCCTGGAGAACCTCATATGGGTAACTGAGTGTTTACCTGGTACATGGTGTGAGATCTAGAGTTCCTTGTAGTTGAGACCACCCTGGTTCATGCAGATCCTGCTCAAGCCACACCTGAGCACACCAAACAGAGATGTTCTCAAATCACTAGAGTCTTCCACCTTATGCAGAGTATCCAGGACAGCCGATGTGAGCTGTTTCAAGCCTCTGTTGTGTGTCATTTCATTCTACAGTAGAGGTAAACTGTTTCCCATGCCCTAACTTTCATCCTCCTGCTCCATGTCTTTCTGGTGATATTACTTCCAAAATTTATAGAGATGCCACTGTGCCCTAAATATACCTAGATGAAATCCAGAATTTCATCACAAACCTTGGCTGGCATCTTTGGCATTATATTCTCCTAAGATGCCAGAGAAGCTGCCTCAAGCATCCTGAGTAGGTTTCACATGCAGATAACCCAGTGCTTTGATTCTAAAATGTGTCTCTCTGCTATGAGGAAAACTTATGACAGTAGAACAGATTTCTTCTCTAGAGGCATTTGAATACAGAAGAGTATATTTCAGGGGATGCTTTCCACAAAGGAATAAAAGCTAATGAATGGATTTCACAAATCAGTTGAGACATTATGGACACAATCGATTTCCAGTGCACCTTAGAAGCAAGTAAATGCATTTATTGAAATAAATACCATGTCTGCAGTCAGGACCAGGGCCAGGGTGAAGCCACTGAGGTTGCTAAGGATACAGATTTTCAGAAGGCATTTGCTCTCTGAGTCATGTAAGTCCAAGGTCAGCACCTGACAGTGAATATATCGTGCCCCAAATGCACTAATCTCAACCCTGGTCCACAGAGAATGCAGAGTATTGCATTTACCAGTATTTGTTAGGGATGTTGCAAAACACAGCCATTTCTCTCCTTTTTGTCTTTTTGATAGAGGAGGAGTTTCTTCAGGTGCCTTTACAGAGATAATATTTATAAAGAGCCCCCTGTCTAGTCCTCAAATATTCTGAATCAAGGAAGCACTGAGTCAACCATGGCACCCTCATGCCCCTTGTCAGTTAATTGGTGATTACGGGCAGGTGATCCAATCCTGATGAATGGGACCTAGGGTGCTCCTGAGAAAGTCTTCTCATTAAGCTAAGGGAATTTGCAGGAGGGAAGGGCCTGTGCCTGCCAGAGGTGTGTGACTCTGCTAAAATGTGAGAGCTGGATTGCAGTCAGGCTGGCAAAGGCATAGGAACACCCACAACCTTAGTAACACAGTTTGACCTGTTAACCATACCAGCCCTCCCTCTGGATTTTTAAATGTTTTTAGCCACCATTTTGTCAAATTTCTGCTAATTGAACTTGAAAGCATTTTAACTTATGATGCAACCAAACACTGCAAATTTGCAGGATGAACTCTGCCTATGAGGGAGCCTGCCAGCTGCTCAATGCTTTAACTAAACAGAATAAAAAAATCTTGTTCATTTCAATTATGGTTCAACAAACAAGTTAGAAGACTTGAGATCTTAGGAGTCTACCTTATTTAATTTCTGGGGAGAATTGCCATAGACATGGGCTTGAAATTAATGAATGCACACACACACACACACACAAAAAAACAAAAAAACAAACCCACCAACTTTTTGCTTTGGAGATAGCATCTCAGGACACATGGTGAGAAACATATATGCTAATATATATATATATATATATATATATATATATATATTAATGAGCAGAGGACCTGCTCTATGGTTTGGGAATAAGAAGGACAGAAGGGAATTAGGGGAAGAAAATTGACATCTTTTGCATTTCATTGACTGAAAGACACATCAGCACGATATGGAAAAGCTTAATGAGAAAAAGCTAATGAGCCGGGTGTGGTGGCGCACATCTTTAGTCTTAGCACTCGGGAGGCAGAGGCAGGCAGATCTTTGTGAGTTCAAGGCCAGCCTGGTCTACAGAGTGAGTTCCAGGACAGCTGGGGCTACAGGGACCAAAAAAAAAAAAAAAAAGATAATGTTGCTGGAGAGATTGCTCAGTGGTCTTTTTTAAAGGCTCATACTTGCAGAGGACCTGCGTTCAGTAATCAGTACCCACATTATGTGGATTAATAACCCCAGGGAATCCAGCTCTCCCTCTTCTGGCATCTCTGGTTACCTGCTGTCATGTGAAGATACCCCTATACAGACAAAGAAATTAAACATAAAATAAATCTTTACATTTTTAATAGCTTCACAGCTATAGACACACATCAAGAAAAGAGGGGTACTTCTCACAGAGTTTGTATTGAAAGGAATTAGAGATATGAAGAAAACAGAGGCAACAGATCTGCATAGTTTTCACAATCAGGAAAATCCTGAATTTGAGGCCAGTCTGGGCAAAACTCTCCCTTGAAAAATAAACAAATAAATAAAGAAAGAAAGAAAGAATGAAAAAGAAAGGGAAAGGAAAGAAAAGAAGAAGCAGAACCTGAAAAGCAAGGAAAGGAACTATGAGGAATATGGAAGCTAGAATTAAGAGTGGCTGGGAAGGGAATGCTATTCACTGGTTATTTAGCACCTGCCAAGCACTTGACTATTCCTCCTCATTTTATTTTCACAGCAGTGCTGAAAAGGAAATTTTTTGCCTCCATTTTCAGATGAAGTAGCTATGGGATTTGCCCATCCAGTGAGACTGAGACTCGAGTTCAGATTTACTCTGCCTCAATGCCACAAGATTTACTCTATCTCAATGCCACAAGGGAAATATCTTTTAATTCAGAAATTGTGTTGCCAAGTCAGTAAGATAGCAGTGGAAGAAAGTAACTGCTACTAAATAGAGCCCATAACTAGACTATTTCATGAAATGGAAAAGCAAATAAGATGACTGATCTGTGGCAGTGGGAAGCTAAGAGGAGATAGGGAAGTCTAGTAGGAAGCAAAGGGGAAGGAGAAGATGAGCTTCTGGGCAATCTCAATGCATCATGGGTATGGTCTTGAGTGATTCACTTCTATTGTGAGTGGCTCTGCTATGATGTAGTGAGACAGAAAAATGGAATAGAGCTCAGATGTCCTGACATTGAGGGCACAGATAAGGTTGGCCAAGTAATTCAGTTTTTGCGATACTCTCCTTGGTCAGCAGACCGAAAGAGAGCATGGCCAGTTTCCTTAGATACACCATGATTTTTATGTATAGCACATCCCGTCAGCCACTTGTGGCCCCTATCTAGAGCACGGATTTCTGTCAAGGATGGTGGGTGATTCCATCTTTGGGACCACAGTCTGAATGCAGAGGGGAGGATTCCTCTTTCTGCATTCTCTGGATTACTGTTTCCTTGGGAAGGTAACAAGCCAAGAGGACAGGCCATATGCTGCTGGAAGAAGAAGAGAAAGCAGCAGTCAGGAGAAACTCAGACCTCAGCCTCCTGCATCATCCATTTCCCAGATCATTAGGTTTAGAAGTTTCTTTGACATCCAGCATTCAGCTTATCACAATTGATCTCATTTTATTTCCCTTTCCCTGCTTTGTCCTGTGTTCCCAGCCAGAGACAGTCACATCAGCATGTGTATTCTGGAAACCCTGGCACCAGGCTGTGCTTGTTCTCTTCTTCTGACATTATCACTGTTCCATCCAGCTAACCTCTTCCTACATTCTCTCTCCTTTTAACCCCTCTCAAGTGCTCTGTAACTGCAACTGATCAGACCATAACTGTGTTGCTTCTAGACCCTTCTGGCAGTCTCTTCCTTCTAGCCTATTTCCTTTTAACTTTATTCCTCACGTTGGCTGCAGTGAACTCTCTATCACATTCTGACTTCAATCAGCAGCTCAGGGTATACAGAATTATTGGACATAGCACAAGTCCCTCCAATAACTGGTCTCAAGTATGTCTTAATTTTTACTTCTTCCCAGTTTCTGCTTTGACTTTGCAACTTAACAGTACTTAACAGCCTGTATTCCTCAGAGTGCACCATACTGGTTGACGTCTGAGGACTTTTCCATGCCTGGATGCTTCTCAAATCCATTACCACCTTGCTGGCTCTGTGTTCATCATTCTGAGTACATTAGTCATCTTTCTCAACAATTCTGTGCTAGAGATAAGGCTGAGTGGCACCCACTCTCCCCTTTGATTCTAAGTCACAAATAGAATTCTCATTATATTTCTGATTTCACATGTTGAAGTTATGTGTTTATGCATTTGCTTCTCTCAGAAGACAAAATAATTCTAAATGTCACTGTCTGGGACTTGTTCAGGTACCAGACGGTGGTTTGAGAACTAACTCCCATAGGCTCAGGTATTTGAATACTCCATCCCAGTTGGTGACACTGTTTGGGGAGGTAGGGAGGCACACGCTAATGGAAGTACAGCCCTGCAGCCTGCACTGAGGGCTCAAAGCCTAGCTCCACTTCTGCTTTTCTCTCTGCGTTGTGTTTTCTGTTGAAGATCCCACCTTCCTGCTCCCGTGGCTTGCTATCCCCACCCCCCATGATGGACTTATCCCTGTGTAGCCAGAAACTCAAATAAACACTTTCTTCTGTAAGTTGCTTCGGTCATGATGTTCTGTTGCTGTGATAAAACACCATGACGTCATGATTTCCACAAGGAACTTCAGAATATAAAGGACCCATTTCAGGCAGTTAGGTGCTATCAAGGCCAGTGCACATACACACACACACACACACACACACACACACACACACACACACACACACAAAGGCCATGATTAAAATGCTTCTGGGTACTTTTCTCTTTTCTACTGGTTAAGTTTTTAAGATTTGCCAGTGTCACAGGTGGCTGAAAGTCCATTTGCCATCTGCTGTGAAAATCTCCATTTCCTGGCTGTCCACTTGCATGCAGTCACTAGTGCATGCTGGTTGCATCCTTGCATGCAGAGATCCCTTGTACCACCAATCCACTGTCAATCCAGCCTTTCCTCTCACTGTTACCAAGTATCAGTAACAGATTTCCAACAGAACTCTGGAGACTTGGCCTACTACCAATTCATGCTGCCTGACTTTAATTGCTTCTTAATCCTCTCATTAATCTCTTGTTGATCCTCTAACAGTCTGCACATGAGCTATTCCAAACCTGGTCTCACCCCCAATTTCTTGTCTCCTCCTTGCCTCTCATTTTGAAGTGGACAGCTTCTGTTCTATTTCAACACACTAGAGAATGTATGTTTTCTAAAAATGTATTATTTTCTTACTGTGTTCTTCTGTCCTTTGTGTTTGGAAACTGGGACTGAAAACAATCTCTCTGTTAAGGCTATTGCTTCCACTGGAGCCCAAGGTGTCAAATCTTAATCACCTCTGTTTCTCCAGCCTCCTTAATCTTGTCTCTATTGCATTCTCAATTCCTCCAGATTGGAAAAACAAATTGCTTCTCCCTGTATTCTGTATGACCACAAGTGTCATTACATAGGTGTTCTTTCTTTACTCCCCAAGAACTGTGAGCTATATTCAGTATCTGCACATTTACGGCAGCCATCAACGCCTTACCATATTGATTTTGATGGCTCATATTCTATTAGAACTACTGTCTTAAAATGTCTCAGGAACCATTTTCCATTTCTAATAAAGCATAATGACATTTCATAATCCTTATTCTTTTATTCATCACATAAACTCTAGCTTTGGCTCTTAATTCCCTTTTTCATGGAACATTTTACCCCAAGATCTCATAATTCCCATGCATCTTTATGGCTTTTCTTTCCAAGATCTCTTTGGTCTATAATTTATTTCACAGGAGTTAGTTAAATATTTAACTACAAACTTATGCTTATGTTTTAATTGTGATTTATTTAGATATTTTCTTATAGTTCCCTAAATTCACTCCAGCAAAAATAAGGCTTATTCTCCACACAATTCTTATTTTCTCATTTCTTATATAATAGAACTGGCACAGCAGCACCTATTTGCATGGATTCCTCTTCATTTGAATCAAATCAACTTCCACTTATCTGATTACATTAATTTTTATGATGCATAACAAATTAGTATGATTTTAGCTGTTTAAAGCAATGTGGATGCACTGTCTCACCTTTGCTTTATGTCATGATCCCAGGTACCTGTTAACTAAATCTTGGGATGGCGGGAGTATCTCATAAGTTGCACTAATGATATTGGCTGAATGTGAGGTCTTATCTAATAACTGGAACAGGAACTACTTGTTAGATTCTATACATCAATGGCAGAGTCCTTCAATAATTTTATTTTTTTTTTAGCTTTAAAATGTCAAAACTGGTGTGAGAGAGTCTTCTAGGAGATATTTCACCCATTTATGTTTCTTCTATTTTTTTTTTCAAAGCCAATTTTATTGAAACTTTGTGCATTTCATACAAAATTTCCAATCAAATCTAGACCCATTTCCCCTTCCTTGCCCCCCCACCCCAACAGAGCTCATGCATTCAGCCAAACATGTTTTTCATCTTTTTCTCAGTCTCGTTTAAAATTTTCAAAGCAGAAGTTTACCGTTTTGAGCAGAAGTTCACCATTTCAGACAGTTCTTTGACCCAGTCTTTATTGTTGTTGATGCTGTTGTTGTTGCTGTTCCTTCCAATTTGCATCACTCCAAAATATGCATATATGCATGCTGCAGCATATATCTTTTACTGTCTTCTATTTTTTATCTGTATTAATTAAGAGAGTTATATCCAATCACCCCCACCGTATTCTTTTGACTAGAAGCAAGTCTAGTTCACACACCTGGGATAGAAACCACACTGCATCTAAGACCACTGTCTTAGAATCTTGCCTACCACACTGCTTTTATTGATGTTCCACGAGGTGCTGAGTAGAATGTATATTTTTTTGTGTGTATTTCAGACATCATTTCTCAGTTCAGTTTAGACATATTCCGCTTTCCCTTCCCCCCACCCCACCCCAGATCATGCACTCTGCCATAACTGTCCTGTATCTTTCTCTCAGTCTTTTATGTTTAGGAATTCACATTTTCCTCCTTTAATTTTTTTTTTTTTGGTCTTTTTGAGACAGGGTCTTCCTGTAGCTCCAGCTGTCCTGGAACTTACTCTGTAGACCAGGCTGGCCTTGAACTCACAAAGATCCGCCTGCCTCTGCCTCCCAAGAGCTAGGATTAAAGGCGTGTGCCACCACGCCTGGCTTTTCCTCCTTTAATTTTATATTACTCTAAAATATGCATACATACTTTCCACTCACATATATTGATTACAGAGTCTGAGAGTAAGTGGTGGATCAATTCTAGAGCCTGTTAAGAGATTTACATTATAGTTATATACAACATAGCTGTATATATTATATACAACATAGTTGTTGTATATGTATAAATAAATATATATACAACTATGTTGTATATATGTTATATATATATATATATGTAGCAGTTGTATATATTATATACAACATAGTTGCTTTCAGTTGAACAGAAATATAACAATAATGTTGTTTAGCTTGCCTTTCATCTGGGAATTTGGTGTTAGCATCCACAAATGAGGGAAACCATTTGCAGCTTGTTTTTTTGGGACTGCGTTACTTCACTTGACATAATGGCTTCGAGCTCCATCCATTTACCTGCAAAGTTCATGATGTCATCTTTCTTTTTTTTAAATTTTTAAAATATTATTTATTTATTTATTTATTTATTTATTTATTTATTTATTTATGTGTATGAATGTATTGTCTGCATGTAGGTTTGTGCACCCATGTCATACAATGCCGTGGAGGTCAGAAGAGGGCGTTGGATTCCCCTGGAACTGGAGTTCTCCTGGAATTGGAGTTACAGACGGTTCCCAGCTGCCATGTGGGTGCTGGGGATCGAACCCGGGTCCTCTGCAAGAGCAGTCAGTGCTCTTAACTGCTAGGCAATCTCTCTAGCCTGATGTCATCTTTCTTTACTGCTGATTAGTACTCCATTGTGTAGATGTACCACATTTTTGCCATCCACTCATCAGTTGAGTGGCATTTGGGTTGGTTCCAGCTCTTTGCTATTGTGAAGAGAGCTGCAATAAACATGGATGTGCATGGATCTTTGCAGTAGGATGAGTCTTTTTTAAAATTTTTTTAAATTTTATTTATTTTTTATGTGTATGAATGTACTGTCTGCATGTAGGTTTGTGCACCCGTGTTGTGCAATGCCGTGGAGATCAGAAGAGGGTGTCGGATTCCCCTGGAACTGTAGTTAAAGATGGTTCTCAGCTGCCACATGGGTGCTGGGGATCAAACCCTGGTCCTCTGCAAGAGCAGTCTGCCAGTGCTCTTAACCGCTAGGCCATCTCTCCAGCCTCAAGTCTTTGGGGTATATACCCAGGAGTGGTATGACTGGGTCAGGTGGTAGGCTAATTCCAAGACTTTTAAGTGTTCTCCATACTGCTTTCCATAGTGGTTGTACAAGTTTACATCCCCACAACCTCTCCAGCATCTGTTGTCTTTTGTTTTCTTGATCTTAGCTAGTCGTATTGGAGTTAGATGATATCTGAAAGTGGTTTTAATTTGCCTTTCCTTAATTATTAATAATGTTGAACACTTTTTAAGATGTTTCTCAGCCATCTTTAATTCCTCACTGGTGAAGTCTCTGTTCAGCTCTTTACTCCATTATTTGAGTAGGTCATTTGTCTTCTTACTTCTTTGTCTTTTGAGTAGTTTATATATTCTTGATGTTAATGCTCTGTCAGATGTATCACTGGTAAAGATTTCCTCCGACTCTGTGGGTTTTCTCTTCACCTCCTTGATTGTTTCCTTTGCTGTACAGAAGCTTTTGAGTTTGATGAGGTTCCATTTGTTGACTGTTGACCTTACTTCCTGTGCAGCTGCTGTCTGATTTAGAAAGTCTTTTCCTACTCCTGTGTCTTGTAGGTTGTTGCCAACTATTTATTCTATAACCTTCAGGGTTTCAGGCTTCATGTTGAGATCTTTGATCCACTTGGAGTTTATTTTT
The DNA here is from genome assembly GCA_009823505.1 of Rhizomys pruinosus. Classification (NCBI taxonomy): domain Eukaryota; kingdom Metazoa; phylum Chordata; class Mammalia; order Rodentia; family Spalacidae; genus Rhizomys; species Rhizomys pruinosus. Next base: position 728,647 of record VZQC01007615.1, read on the forward strand.
GTACAGGGTGAGAAGTAGGTGTTTAATTTTGTCCTTCTACAGATGATGATCCAATTTTGCCAGCACCATTTGCTGAAGATAGTATCCTTATTTCACTGAGGGTTTTTTGCCCCTCTGTCAAATATGAGGTGGCTGAAATTGTATGAGCTCAAGTTCGCATCATCAATTTTTTTCCATCGGTCAACAGGTCTGTTTTTATGCCAATACCAGGCTGTCTTTATGACTATGGCCCTGTAATATAGTTTGAAGTCTGGTAGGGCAATTTCCCCTGTATTGCATTTTTCACTCAGGGTTGCTTTAGCTATTCTGGGTCTTTTGTTTTTCCATATGAATTTAAGGATTTTTTTTCCAAGTCTGTGAAGAAGCTCGTAGGAATTTTGATTGGAATTGTGTTGAATCTATATATCAATTTGGGTAAAATGGATATTTTTAATATATTAATTTTCCCAATCCATGAGCATGGGAGGTCTTTCCATATTTTGATGTCATTTCAATCTCCTTCTTCAGGGGTTTAAAATTTTTGTTGTAGAGATCATTGGTATCTTTGGTTAGGTTTGTTCCCAGGTATCTTATTATTTTTGAGGCTATTGTGAGTGGGAAGATCTTATATTCCTTCTCCACTTGTTTATTGTTGGTGTAAAGAAAGGCTAATGATTTTTCTAGGTTAATTTTGTAGCCTCACACTTTACGAAAACTCTTAATCATTTGTAGAAGTTTTCTGGTGGAGGTTTTAGCATCCCTTAGGTAAACTATCATATCATCTGCAAAAAGGGATAGCTTAACTTCTTCTTTTCCAATTAGTACTCCTTTAATTTCCTTCTCTTGCCTTATTGCCCTAGCAAGCATTTCAAGCATTATGTTAAAGATGAGTGGTGATAGGGGACAGCCTTGCTGGGTTCCTGCCTTTAAGGGAAATGGTTCCAATTTTTCTCCATTTAGGATGATGTTGGCAGTGGGTTTGCTGTATATGGCTTTGATCATGTTGAGGAATGTTCCTTTCAGTGCTATTCCCTCTAGGACTTTAAACATGAAGGGATTTTGGATCTTGTCAAAGGCTTTTTCGGCATCAATTGAAATGATCTTGTGGTTTTTGTCTTTCAGTACATTTATGTGTTGTATGATATTTATTGATTTATGTTTGTTGAACCATCCCTGCATCTCTGGTATGAATCCAACTTGATCATGATGGATGATCTTTTTGATGTGGGTCTGTATGCACTTTGCAAGTATTTTGTTGAGAATTTTTGCATCCATGTTCATTAGTGAGATGGGTCTATAGCTTTCTTTTTTGGTTGTATCTTTGCCTGGTTTTGGTATTAGGGTGATGCTGGCTTCATAGAAGGAATTTGGATGAATTCCCTCTGTTTTTAACTTTCTGAACAGATTGAGTAGTAATGGTTGTAGGACCTCTTTAAATGTTTTATAGAATTCTGCAGTGAATCCATCTGGGCCTGGACTGTTTTTAGTTGGGAGGTTTTTTATTACATCCTCAATTTCCTCAAATATTATGGGTTTGTTTAAACTGTCAATCTCTTATTGGTTAAGCTTTGTTGGTTCCCAGGAATAAAAGTATTCATCCATTTCTCTTAGGTTTTCAAATTTAGTGGAGTATAGGCTTTTGAAATATTCCTGTATGGTTGTCTGGATCTTTTCTTTGTCTGTTGTGATATTTCCCCTTTCATCACAGACACTATTGATTTGGTGTTGCTATTTATTTATTTATTTATTTATTTATTTATTCATTTTGTTAACTGGGCTAGAGGTCTGTCTATTTTGTTTATCTTTTCAAATAACCAGCCTTTGGATTCGTTGATTCTATGTATTGTTTTCTTTGTTTCAATTTCATTGATTTTTGCCTGATTTTTGTGATTTCTGCCTGTCTTTTGGGTTTAGGGTTCATTTGTTGTTGTCTCTCAAGTGTTTTTAGCTACAGTGTTAGATCGTTTATTTGTTCCCTTTCCTTTTTCTTTTTGATGTGGGCACTTAGGGCTGTAAATTTCCCTCTCAAGACTGCTTTTAAAGTATCCCACAAGTTTTGTTGTGTCATATTGTCTTTTTCGTTCAGTTCCATAAATACTTTTATTTCACTCTTTATTTCTTCCCTGACCGATTCATTATTCAGGATTGTGTTGTTTAGCCTCCATGTGTTCTTGTAGCTAGTTGGGATTATTCTGGTATTCATATTGAGTTTTATTGCACTGTGGTCTGATAGAATGCATGGAATAATTTCAATCCTTTTGTATTTGTTGAGATTTCTTTTGTGCCCCAGTATGTGGTCAATTTTGGAGAATGTTCCTACAGAAATTATATTATTTCTGTAGGGCTTTGGCAAGGGAAAGGAATACTGTTTTTCATGGTTTACAAGGACTTTTGGAGCCAAGTCGGAAAAAGTACACAATATGAATGAAAGGGGGTTTAGTATACTATTAAATGCTAAAGGGAAGATTAAGATTTGGTTTGGAAAAATACTTAAAAAGAAAGAGCAGGAGGTGGCAGTGCCTCAGAAAGGGACTTCCAGAAACAACATTGTCAAATGGTCTCATTCAGCTGCCTGTGGCTGTGGACCTGTATTTTTGGTTTTGTGGTCATTGCTTTAAACATATCCAATTTTTTTTTTGGTCTTTTAAAGACAGGATGTCACTGTAGCCCCAACTGGTCTGGAACTCACTCTGTAGACCAGGCTGGCCTTGAACTCACAGAGATCTGCCTGCCTCTGCCTCCCGAACGCTGGGATTAAAGCCATCCACCACCACGCCCAGCAACATACTAATTTTTTTTTTACGTGTATGAATGTACTGTCTGCATGTAGGTTTGTACACCCGTGTCATGCAATGCCGCAGAGGACAGAAGAAGGTAACAGATTCCCCTGGAACTGGATGGAGTTAAAGATGGTTCTGAGCCACCATGTGGGTGCTGGCAATCGAACCCGGGTCCTCTGCAAGAGCAGTCAAAGCTCATAACCGCTAGGCCATCTCTCCAGCCCCAACATATATAATTTTTACAAACCACCAAATATTATAGAAGTAAAAAAAAACATAAAGTATCCCTTGGACTTAGTAGAAAAAAAAAAAGAGACATGTAAAATATGAACTTTTTTTATGTTGGGTAAAATAAACATAAAATTAATAAAATAAGGTGCAATTTTCTAAATGGCACTTATCTCATTGAGGATGGATGGCAGTTTGGAGACAATTGTCTAATGTTCCCATTTTGAGCAGATTTGATCCAAATACTCAAATATTCAAAATACTTAAATTCTTCAAGTATATGATTTTTTTGAAATTCAAGTTCAGAATGCTACCCCAAGCATTTTTTTTTTTCATTCATTGACCAAAGCATTATTGAGCATTTTCTGTGGATCAGGCACCATGTTTGGGAGAGATAAAATGCTAAATATAATGATAGCTTCTTTTCACACATCTTAACCCAGGTGCAAAGGATTCAAACAAATTCCCTGCTCTTTCTCTCCCATGTCCTCTAGTTACATGCTTGGGCACCTCAATTCACCAGTTGCTGTAGTCAGAGTTTTGCTTTACCATCCCTCAATTCTGTACATCTTTTCTTTCTAAATTATCAAGACTATCTACTTACATACATCTCCTGTGTTAGCTACCACATCCATTCAGACGTCTACTTCTTTTTTTTTAATGTGTGACAAGAATAGTATATATTGTTAATGCTTTATTTTATTTTTTGTTTTATGTGTATGAGTGTACTGTCTGCGGTAGGTTTGTGCACCTATGTCATGCAATGCCGTGGAGGTCAGCAGAGGGCGTCGGATTCCCCTAGAACTGGAGTTAAAGATGGTTCTTAGCTGCCATGTGGGTTCTGGGAATCGAACCCAGGTCCTCTGTGAGAGCAGTCGGTGCTCTCAACCGCTGAGCCATCTCTCCAGCCCCCAGACATCTACTTCTTCCCAGCAACACTATAGACATTTTTGCATTGTTCTCCTAGATGTTATTCTTCTCCCTTCTATAAACCATGACACATTTAGGAAGATCTTCCTAGGTTCTCTCATTAAATCATGCCTTCATAAAGGCCCTCAGAGAGTCACCATATCTTAAAAATTATATATACACATATATGTATATATATATATGTATATATGTATGTATATATGTATATGTTAAAGCAATACAAGTTGGAGAGAACAACAACAACAAAAGAACCAGGACAATAAAACCCAACTAAAACAGTGAAGTTCTCCCCCAAACAATAATCTTCTGCTTTTAAAAAATACTCTGGAAAAACTCACAAAAAAGACGCAAGACATGTATGGCAGAATGCATGAACTTGGGTGGGGGGCATGGAAAGGGAAATGAGTCTAAATTGGATTGAAAAAATATGTATGATGTATGAAAAGTTTAATAACAACAAAAATATATTTTAAAAAATGAGTCTGAAAAGCCGATAATGACATTTGGTGTCTTGCGTGGACTAATTCCTATACACAACTTCCCTTTCCTAAGAATTGTAGCCATACTGAATTGTTCACAGTTCTTACCGAGTGTTTTGCTCTCTCTTGTCCCAAAGTCTTTGTATATCTGCTTCTGTCTCTTTGCACTTCTTCCCCACTCCTTCCCCTCAGTATCTCTTTGGTTTCCAGTTTCTTTTGATCTTCAAAGAGCTGTCCTGTTGGGTTGTAAAACAAAGAGATGATTGCATTTAATCAAATATTCCTGTTTTTATAATTGCACTGAATATTTGAAGTTTTAAAAAGTCATTGGTGTTTGAAATGGAAGAATGGAGAAATTCTAGAAAATAGGGTGCTATAGTGCTATACCTATTTGAGGAGCAAATTCAGCATATTTCTATTAGATTTTATTCTTTTAGGACCCATGTCATGGAATCATGACACTGGACCTAAACAACTCCATTAATCCTCTCTGCAAATTTCCTGAAGTGCACACAAAAAATGTGCTGTGTTAATTCATTTGGTGGTTTTTAAAAATAAGTCTTAATTAAATTTCTTCAAATTCTATGTCTAGTATCACTCCCTTAATGAAGACCAAACTTCCTTTACCCAGCACAAACTCAAACCAGACAAAAAACCAAGCATAGAACTAGAGAAATGGGCAGAAGGCACCAACCTTAGCTGGGGAGGGAACTTTTTAGTGGTTTGTGGGGGTTAAGGGGTTTTTGTTTTCACTTTAAATATTTAAGCTCTTCTCGTTAGTTAGAACTGGAACAAAATTAATTTTGTTTGGAGCAAATGATATTACTCAGTGGCTCAAAGTATGAGCTTATATTATTTATCCTTAGTCTAAGAGTCAGCTGGACAGTTCTGCTGATGGAGACCAGGCTCACGGATATCAGCAGGCTTATTCATACATCTGTTAAAAGAATCTGGCAGGTGCTCTGAGGGCTGCAAGATCCAGGCTTAGCTTATTTATGTCTGGCTGGGTACTGATATCTGGTTCGAGTGATGGAGGTGATTCAATCTCACCATCTAGATAGTTGGCCTAGATTTGTTCACTAGTGGTGGCTTCCAAGGGGGAGAGAAAATGAGATCAAAGCCTCTTGAGACCTAATTTCAAAACTGGCATATAGACACTTCTACCTCAGGTGTTTGACCAAACCCAGTTGTAAGGATGATCCAGATTTAAGGTGGATAAAAATACAGATACTGTCTTTGCAAAGGGAGGACCTGCCAATCACAGAATCCAAATAAAGGGTAAGCAACTTGTCATTTGGGCAGTTAAACTATCATAATTTCCTCCTTCACAGACCTAGTATCAGAATGTTGGAACAAGTTTTTCTTGCTAGTCTTTTAACAACATTGCCTGACTGTATTTATCACATAGCTTATTGCAAAAAGTAAATGTAAAGTAAGAAACTCTGAGATTTTTGTTAGTTTCTTGAGAGCAAAGGCACACACCTCGGTCGGTCATCTCCTCATTTTCCATGGCACAAAGCAAGCACACTGCACCCAGCAGACTCTCAATATACTTGCAGAGTCGATTATATGAACCAGTAAGAAACAGCACATACTGTCTTGTTCTTGGATGTCTTTTCCCACCTCCCTTGCTTGAAAGGAACAGGAAAACACTGACTCTTCAATGTGTTCTCTCAGTGCTATTTGGGTATTTATTTACTGTCTTACTTGGAAAGAAAGAGCTGAAGAAATCAAATTTTATCACTTGCTAAGTCACCTGGTGTTTCTGAAGAAGAGACAAGGATTGATGTTTTCAGATAGTTAACATACTTACCAAAACCCAACAAAAACAACCTGAGGCCTATCACAGAGGCCAGAGTTTCTGTCCTATGTCCTACTGAGTGAAATAAAACAGAAAACAGCCATGCCACCTATACTCATGGAAGACAGAGGAGGTAGGAAGCCCTTGCGATTCAACAAACACAATCCTTAGTTGAGCTAAGCTAACATTGTCAACAACAGGTTAAACAGTCCTTTCTGTGAGAGCATCTAAGTTACTACTGCATGCCCCTAACTAGGTGACCTTAAAGCATAGGTCAAAAACACACGGGTAAATTATAAAGACAAGCTATCCTCATATAACAATTGTGAGACAATGCTGCTGGAAAACTCAGTTATTAAGATGAGGTTTTTCTTCCTCATTTTTCCCTAAGGGTGTTTTTTTAAAGGATGCACATAAGTGTATACACCAACAGAAAGATGAGGACAGGGAAAGAAAAGAGAGAAGAAAGTTTTACATATATAGAGGTATTTGCTTTTTGCCCTGCAAATATATTTCTGCCAACTTTTAAAAGTTGGAAGGAAATGAGATAGATATGTATTTAAAGAGAAGGGACTGGAAGAATTGAATTAAGGAGCATTTTTTAGAGTTCAGTTTATTGATGAGTGTTATGTTTTCCTTGGAGGATACTACATTTCCTCACATGCTATTTTCTTTACAAAGGAAGGTGATTAAAATTGTTTCAATTAAATTTCAATTTTAAAAGTGTTTTCAAAGAAACCAACACCAAAGCATATAAAAAAGGGAAGAAAAACCTCACTGACTGTATAATTCCTATAGGGTATGAATTCCATCTGAATAATTTAGAATATGAAAGAAATAAAATGATATTAATGTAAACCATTGCATTCATGAAAGTTCTTCTGTTTTTATTAACGTAGGCAGTCAGGCTGAGGTCTTACAACCTCAAATTTGTATTTTGCTCAAGCAATCTAGATGTTATTATATTAGGCAAACACTATTCTAGAGAAGAGTGGATCATGTAAATACCTTAATATTATTCATGAGTTTCACTCCCATAGCAAGTTAGAAATATGCTACAGATATTCTCTCTTATGAATGGCCTTACTTAGCTTCTCCTATTGCTTTTCTACATTTTTTTTTTCATTACAATTTAAAGAGGCTTTGATTTACCTCCAGACCACAGGCATGATATTTTTTGTCCTTACCTTTTGCTGCAGTTGGTTAACTGGGCTTCTGTCCTGTGTTTATTTTCCTATCTTTTGTCTCCTGTCGGCACCAATTCATATCCACAGTCAGGAGTGCACAATGAAGTTAATATGCTTAGCTTTAGACAGCATGGGGATTTTAATAGGTGTGTGTTGTTAATCAGTCTGTAGTTTATGGCTTCTTCACAGTGTGTCATCCACTGGCAGAAATGAGACCATCAAATAATTGCACAATAGGACAGCGCTGCTAAGCAATGTGTGTAGCTCATATCACAGGACAGACATCTTTGGGGAGATATAGTGATCTCAGAAGAACTGAAAGAATATACAACAGCAAAACTGAAGCATACATACTTTGTATATTATATTAACATATATACTAGTCTCCGTAAGTAATATTTCAAGTTTCCTAAAACAATATTGAGGTAAGGTGAGTATGCTTAGGAAACTGTGTCAGAAACTGGAGTAAAGACCTGAAAACAAGTTTAAAAGTTACAGTTTAGTAATATGTAATAACATGTAATAGCATGCATTCTGCATTCATTCATTGTATTAGTCACTTTTCTGTTGCTGTGATAAAACACCATGACCAAGGAACTTATAAAAGGAAGAGTTTATTTGAGCTTACAATTGATGGTTCCAGGGAATTAGAGTCCATTGTGGTGGGAGGCATGGTGGCTGGAGACTGCAGCAGCAAGCCGAGGGTCACATCTCACAATGAGCACAGGAAGCAGAGAGAGCGGCTGGAGACCAGGAGGCTTGTTAAACTCACTAACCCTGCCCCCAGTAACATACCTCCCCCAGCACGGCCACACCTTTTAAGACCTCCAAAAACAGCGCCACCAACTGGAGACAAATGTCTGAATACTTACAGGCTATGGGGGACACTCATTCAAACCACCACATTCATTTACTCAATAAACCTTTATTGAATATCTACATGGTTCCAGTTGCTGTTTCAAGCACAGAGGATAGTGTTGAAAAAAAAACAAACTTTTAGCCAGGCGTTGTGGTGCACGACTTTAATCCTAGCACTTGGGAGGCAGAGGCAGGCGGATCTTTGTGAGTTCAAGGCCAGCCAGGTCTACAGAGTGAGTTCCAGGCCAGCTGGAGCTACAGGGAGACCCTGTCTTGAAAAGAACCCCCCTCCCCCCAAAAAAGAATAGAGTTCTATAAATGTGGGAATGGAACTTTGTGTGTGGCTTGAAGCAAGGACTTGTAAGACCTGTCCCAGAAGATCTCTGGTTATCTGATATCTCTGTGGGCATTCAGAATTGCCTCTGTGAGTTATCTGTAGCAGGAAGATTCGGGATATTACAATGATTCTTGCTTGCCCCATCTTTGCAAAGTTTCAGGCCCCTTCCCTTGAGGCATTGAGCAAAATGTCACACCTCTAGCTACCTGTTGCACAAACTGGAACTCTGCAGCCCACCCCCCCATTAGAGCCAAGGTGGCTCACCCCTCCCTTCCACCTGCCCCTCACTTCCTTGCCCAGAGCACAGTAGCCTTCAATATATAGACCTCACTGACAGAAAATAAATGGAGTTACTATTCTCCTGGCTCTCCACGTGTGTGAGTCTGCTCATTTTTCCATGGGTGATCTCCTGCAGTTTTCCCTCCCCGCTTCTTATGAGGGCGAAGCCTAGAGACTGTTGGCCTGCAGGCAGGAGACAAGTCCTGGAGCTGAGCCAAGAAGGGAAGAACAGCATGTGGAATGCGATCACGTGTGACACAAAGACATTGAAAAACGACATATAAACAGTACTTTTCCTCAGTATACAGGAATATTAAACATAGCCTTTGAGGAATATCTCTGAATGCTAAAACTTATTGCTTCAGACTACTTAATGAAAAGCCAGTTGTCTGCTGTAGGGAAATCCAGCTTGAATTGCAGGCTAGCTGTCCAGCTGGCATGCCTCAGGGCACTTCATGGCCAAGACTGGCTCCGCCCTAGGGAGGAGCAAGCAGCATGGCCTAGGTGCATGATGCTGGGTGGAGCAAGGTCTACAGTGGTGTGGAGTTGGGGTGCTCATGATTGGTCCTGGGGACTGACGTCATTTGGTTTATAAAAGCAAGCTGTTAAATTTGAATTCCACAGTAACATCATCACAGAATTTCTGGCTGTTATTTTTATTAATTATTGCCTGCGTACAGGCTAAGGTAGGCCTGAATTTCGTTTGGGTGTGGTTGGAAAGAGGTTCCCTTTACTGACCACCAACCTGGGGAGCTGGTGTGTGAGTGAAATTCCTGTCCTGGCTCTGGGCAGGTGAAAAGTCACGATCAAGAGTGGAACACGTGTCTTGTGGGTCCAGGCTAAGAGCCTAAGTTGGAGTTACCACTTAGGTTGGGCTAGTAGACGGTTGGTCTCTGCGCCAAGGGGCCAGCTCCCCACAGTGTCCGAAAAGTGGGCAGTGTGTCCCCCTCCCCTTTAGTAGGGTCGAGTGGTCCCTGTTCGCCATTAAAAACAAAAAGCAAAGCCGGGCGTGGTGGCGCACGCCTTTAATCCTAGCACTCAGGAGGCAGAGGCAGGCGGATTTTTGTGAGTTCAAGGCCAGCCTGGTCTACAGAGTGAGTTCCAGGACAGCTGGGGCTACAGGGAGACCCTGTCTCGAACAAGACCATATAAAAAAAAAAAAAAAAAAACAAAAAGCAAAAAACAAAAAACCTTCCTACAGTCTGCAATTTGGGCTTCTTTAAAGAAAGGGCTGCTTACTGCGGTGTGCCAGGTCCCTTAGGAGATTCTCAGAGTTGTAGGGCAGGACACATGGGCTCCTAGGCTGTGCTTCTCTGCCGCTCATCCTGTTCTGCATCGTCCACATTGACAGGAGAGAAGGAGCAGGGTGCATTGGGGGCCCATGCCTGCTGTGTGTCGGCTCCCCTCTGCCCCCCTCTACCACACACACCGTGACCATTCTTAAAGCATGTCAGGCAGAATTTTTGTAATTAGCTGAAAAGACACGCAATTCAGTTTCACTTTGCTGAACCCAATCTGGAGGATTGACAGCATGCCTTTAATAGATTCCTTCAGTAGATAATTAGACCAGTTTAACGCAAGCACTGCATGAATTAACATTTGCACTTGGTATGAATATTCAGGGCTCCCATGCTTTCTGGGGTGTGAGTTGTTTCCCTGGGATCTGCAAGAGTGCCTGTTAGGGGCTTGTAATATATTGATTAGTGCCGAATGGCACCAATTAGAGGGTGTGGGCACATCCCTAGAGTCCGAGATGAGATGCTTACTGGTGGTACTTATGTTTTTTCCTGTAAACTCTAACCCAGACAGCAGATTGTCTGCTTCATCTACTCATATGCTTGAGTTTTGACATGGATTTTGTTTTAAAGAGCTACGGAGAAAATTACTAAGTTTCCTGGCTTTTCCTGGAACTGTGCCATCTGCTCAAATCTCCACTCTCTTGAGGCATTTCATCTGTAAGATTAATCTCTGGATGCTACAAATGTGATAACAATGGTTGAGTAAATAAACAAAGAATCATTGGACTATTGAAATTCACCATTTGTGCTGATAAAAATTGCTTTGGCACAGCTTGCTAACACATCAAATATTGGTATAGAACTATATTTGCATGTATCTGGAAATCCCAAAGAACTTTGTGTCATTTTTTAAAAATATCTAAGGATAAAAAAAATGAGCATGCCTTTATAATGAAACAGGTGGGCAACTCTGAGGTGAATGGGGGATTGGGTCAATGGGAATAAAGTTAATATTTTGATGTGAGGAGTTAAAGGAAAAATACATTTAATTATTGTATGGAAACTGAGAGAGGCTGTATAATATGAATTGTGAGGGAAAGTGCCTGGGTATGAACCTCTCTGTAACACTTATTAGCTGTGTGATCATGGAAAGTTTGGTCGATAAATGGTGATGATAACAATGCCACCAGCTCTATATGGTCATCATGAGGCTTATGGGACTTTAATATATAAAATATATAAAGATGCATTTAGAACAGTGCCAGGTACCATGTAAGCACTATATCTTTGTTCTTCATATTTGCTCATACATATATATATATATATATATATATGTATATATGTGTATATATGTATGTATGTACATATGTGTGTATGTATGTATACCCACCCATATATAGTAGAGGTACTTTGAAATGATCACTTCTAAAATAAATAAAACCACTGAAAGTAAACTTTAAGACTTTCAAATACTTCTTTCTGCTGTAAGGTGACAACCACTCTCAGCAATGAAAATATCAGGCTTTGTTTCTTTCTCCTATCTGCAAGCTCCTCTGTCCACTCCACTCCTCTCATCTGAGACTTCATGGACACTTTGGAGGTTAACACTAGGTCTGGCTCACAGATAGAGTTTTTATAGCCTGGAGAGTAGCCACATGATGCTACTCTCATTCTTTTTATGACTGGCCATGTTCAATCTCTGCATTTAGTTATGCAGTGGGGGTGTGTGTCATGAATGAACATCAGTTTTTAACTATGTCTTTAATACCTAGGAATTAAAGCATTTAGACTGAGATATGGAAATAATGTTAGGAAACTTCTTTCTGCTCTAATTGAAGGCACCCCTGAGGCTTGTCTCAGCAGGAGCAGATGATCCATGTTGCTGTCAGAAAAGGTGAAGTACAAAGTAAAACCCTCCATGGAAAAGAGGGCTGACTCCCTACCCAGCAGAAATAGAGTTGCATTGCTCCTGCGGTAATTCAGGAAAAGCCTAAAGGCTAGCTATTTTATCTTTGTTTGTTTTCTAAGTGTTAAGTAAATAAAAGTTTGTCAATTGAATTGGAGAAAGACTTCAGCCTGGGGAGTCCTCATGGGCACCGCCTGTGAAAGGGGACCTAGGCATCCCTCCTCTGTTGGTTTTCTAAGAACAATTTCTCTATTTGAGACCCCTGTTTCTACAGAGATGAGGATGTGGGTTCCATATGTCCCCAGTGTGTTTGGTGGAGATGGAAGATGTTTTCTGACTAGTACTAATTAAATGTTGTGTATTAAACAGATGCATCAGTGACCGTTTATTGGGGTTCATCAGATTCAAAATTGGGAATAAATAGATGCATTGGTAACCTCTTATAGGAATTCAAAATGTAATCATTTTTTCTTTTAATACTGTCATATGTCAGTGTGCTACAGCTATACCAAATTCATTCAGTTTACTGAATAAATATCTGTCTCCTTAGTAAAAATAATATCAGGTTATTGAACTAGTTGTTTATTTGGAATGAATTCTTTTTGGAGATTGAAACAATTGATTTTAGATATGAAGAACTTCTACTGAAGTTAATGCTGTGGTCAGAATGAATGATGAGGAAATTTCACAGGTTTCCACCTCTGGGTGCCAGCCTCAGGCACATGGGTGATGTGTTTCATTAAAGAATGATCATTTTATATTCCCGATTAGTTCAATTGTATTACCATTTCCACCAAGACCTACACCTAAATTTAATTAATCTAAACAATTCACTAAGCCATTGAAATATCCTATACTTGGTGGATAAAGCTTGGGCAGAGTTGAGAACCTGCTAAATAAATTTTACCCAATAAACACTTTGCTCTTTAACGCTTTATGACTGGACTAAGACTTCTACTTATTTGGTAAGTAAAAATTTAAGCTTAATTCTTTTAAATTGTCCTACAAGTAAAAGAAAGTGTTACACTGTGATGTTGTGTATTTCAGAAAAATATAGAGCCCAACCCAATACTAACATAATAAAACAACTAGCAGTTTAATTCCCAGTTAGTTCAAATGTCAATATCTAGCGCCTTTTCTTTTTGTTCCCAGCACAAATTCCTGCTTATAAAACCATTTGCAAGCAGTTGTGTCCGGGCCCACAGAGCCCAAGGCTCCCACCATCTCGTGGAGGGGCTTGAATTTTCAATCAAGTTGATCAATAAGGTCCAGACTATATTGTCATAGTTTTACTACAGTTCACTCCACTCGCGCCCCTACAATATACCACTCCCCCTCTTCCACAGATTGCTCAGGCTTAGAGATGGCATGAGGTGGACAGAAGCACAAAGGTCTACTTTGTCTGGAGATTCGTCTTGACTTAATCAGTCTGGCTGTTTCTTTCATGGGCTCCCATTGCCCAGGGACAGGCTCCAATCCTACGAAGGAAGCACAAGTGGTTATATATATATGTATTTAAACTTGCTAGTTATATGGTAGGTTACTTTGGTATAGACACACATATGTCTGGATGGTGTCTTAACCGAATTACTTTTCTTTTCCCTGAGAGAGACTGAGAGAGATGGCAAGGCCTTTCTGTGGTTCATAATCTCCTAATCGCTAGAAGGTATAAGCTTGTGGCAACTCCTGCGAGTTATTTGTCCAAGGAGAAGCTAATAATAAAGTTTGTGATACAGACATAAAGCGTCACTGCTAGCATACAACTGGCCGTCTAAGATCTAGAGAGCGTTACCAAAGGCCACTACAGCAATAAAGCAAAATATTGGTCTCCCTAGACAAACAAGACTCCTCTGAAAATGACAGCTACACCACACCCTGGAGAACAGTGCAACAGTGGGCAGCCAGGTTGTCTATATATATCCCAAAACTATTGGGTATTGGCTCTCTCCTTGGAGGATAACTCACAGCGGATGCCACAACTTATGTCCTCTAGTGGTTAGAGATGTTATAAGCCACATAAGAACGTGTCACCCTTTATAGAGAAACCATAGTTTGTGGATAGCATACCATCCAAGCATCTGTGTTATGCCAAAGCTTAGCTCAAAACAATGTAACTGCTTTAAATCCTAATCCCAATGCTTGGCTTTGTTAGTATGACTGAAAAGGGTATCACGTGAAAGCTGTCAATCCGTTAAGGAAACAAACTGAACAGACCCGAGTCCAAAATGACAACTCCAAAGATAGACTGTTTTCTTCTCACCACTTGTCCCCCTTTCCCAAAGCCTAGGGAACAAACGGCGGAAGAGGAGGCATGGTAATTGTAAGGGCTTTCGGGAGATAGGGGTGAATCATGAGACTATAGGAATATAGTCTGGACACCTGATTGATCAACATGCCTGTGCATACAAGCTTCTCCAACTGGACTATGGGAACCTTGGGTTGTTCAAAATTTGGACATAGATACTTGCAAAATGCACCAATTACTTAATTGTATGACATACTGAGTAACATCATTGTTATCTGCAAACAAATGTGTCATTGTATTGTAGAATCCCTTAAAAATAAAAAAATAAAAATAAAAAAAAAGAATGATCAAACCCTGTTTACTACAGTGTAGATAAGTAAGAATGATTTGCTTTTCCAATATCTATTAGATTATATGGGAGTGTGAGCAGCATTTATGCTTCTCAATATTTTGGGGGGTGTATCTATTTACAAGCAGACATTGCGTCTTTTGTCCCCAACTGTAAACCATTAAGAAGCATTCCTCCATGGCCTGTGTTTCAGCTTCTACTTCTGGGTGCCTGCCTTGAGTTCCTATCTTGGCTCCCCCAGTGTTGAACTATGACCTGGGAGATATAAGGTGAATAAACCTTTTCCTCCCCAAGCTGGTATTGGTCAGAGTGTTTTGTCACAGCAATTGAAAGTAAATTAGAACAAAAATTAGTACCAGAGAGTGGGATATTGCTGTGACAGACTTGACCTTGCTGTTTGGGGGAGGATTATAGAAGCCTTTGGAACTTTGGGCTGGAAAAGCCATTAGCTGCTTAGAGCTTGTTCCTGTGGAACTTGCAGCAGTTATGTTGAAAGAGTTGTAGACAATGAAGGCCTGGCTTGTGAAGCTTCAAGGGGAAGCAGAGACCATCAGGACTGTTTGCATGATATTTCTGAATTGAGAATCTGTGGGTTCTGGTTGGCTGGAGCTGAAGAATCTGGTATAAATAACAAGGGATCAGAACCTGAGGTGACACCTTTGTTTTACTGGGACAATTGATGCTGGTTAACTGGGGCTGAAACATCAGCTGTAAGTAACAAGTGATCAGCATCACTGTGGTGACATCTTCTAGGAAGAATTTCCTCAGGATCAGCACAGAGAAGCTGTGGTCCAGAGGGGGCCCGAGCCTCCATTTCAAGACGGAAGCAGGGCTTGGTTATGTATAAGCATATCCTATATGGTTCTGGTCTTGAAACTGCGAATGGATCACAGAGAGCAGCTGAGGCTTGGCACTGTGAGAAGACATGAAAGGCCATTGGTGAAAGTACAGCCTTGGTTGCAGTGAAGACCCCAAGACTTCAGGGATCATGGAGAGAATGTGAGGCTTTGCACCCTGAAAGGCCAGAAAAGCCATCTGGTGAAGGTACAGCCACAGTTTCAGTGGAGACCCCAGATTTTGGAGATTCCAGCACCATAGGGCAACCACAAGTGCAGCAGCAGGTGTGGAGTGAAGCTGGCCTGGGCCTGCGAGATGAGCTGTGTGTGCCACGGATGGCAGAGTCAGAGAAATGGAGCTGCCGCCGGGGCGTGGTGGTGCACGCCTTTAATCCTAGCATTTGGGAGGCAGAGGCAGGCAGATATTTGTGAGTTCAAGGCCAGCCTGATCTACAGAGCAAATTCCAGGACAGCTGGGGCTACAGGGAGACCCTGTCTCGAAAAAGACGAGGTCTCTCCTGTCTCGAAAAAGACCAAAAAAAAAAAAAAAAAGAAAAGAGACTGAACTTTTAAGTGTTTGAATTTGTTAAAAGTTTTTTTTATTATTTTTATTTTTTATGTGTATGAGTATATTGCCTGCACCTATGTCAAGAAAAGCCCTCAGAGGCCAGAAGAGGACATCAAATCTCCTACAATTGTAGTTATAGTTGTTAGCTGCCATGTGGGTGCTGGGAATCGAACCCGGTTTCCCTGTAAGAACAGCCAGTGCTCTGAACCACTGAGCCATCTCTCCAGCCCCAAGCGTTTGTATTTTTTAAGGTCTGTGGGCCTTTAAGTTTGTACTGTTTTGTTTTTTTTAAGGTTGTACTGTTTTATGTGGTCATATTAAGGTTAATATCATATCTTGGGGACAAGAAATGGAAGGGTTGGGGCTGGAGAGATAGCCTAGTGGTTAAGAGTGCCGACTGCTCTTGCAGAGGATCTGGATTCAATCACCAGCATCCACGTGGTGGTTGAAAACCGTCTTTAACTCCAGTTCCAGAGGAATCCGATGCCCTCTTCTGACCTCTGCGGCATTGTACCACATGGGTGCACCAACCTGCCTGCAGACAATACATTCATACACATATGAAAATAAATAAAAAAAGAAAATGAAAAAAATTAAAAAAAAGAAATGGAAGGGTTGTGGTTTAATAGTGATGTACTTTGTCAGGTTGACAAGGGGTCAATTTTGTTGGTTAGCTTTGGTTTCAACTTGACACACCTGGGTTAATGGATCATCAGTTGGGGAATTGCCTCTACTGGACTGGCCTGTGGCCATGTCTGTGGGGAATTTTTTTTTTTATTGTTGAATGATGTTGGAGAGCCCAGCCCATTGTGGATGGTGCCACCCCTGGGCAGGTGGTCCTTTATTGTATAAGAAAGCGTGGGTCAGAGGAGAAAGCCAGTAAGCAGTGTTCTTCCATGGCCTGTGCTTCAGCTCCTGTCTCCAGATTCCTTCCATGAGCTCCTACTTTGGGCTCCCTCAGTGATGAACTGTGACCAGGGAGATATAAGACAAATAAACCCTTTTCTCTCCAAGTTAGTTTTGGCCAGAGTTTTTTGTCACAGCAATGGAGAAGCAAAGTAGATCAAAGGGTCTTCATCTTCAAAAGATTAGAGGTTATCATAATATCACTTTTTGCTTTGTGATTTTGGCTCCTCCTTTGGTGAACATTTCTAAAGGGAAAAGGGTCACCTTATTGCATGGATATGCCACCTAGCTCATAAATGTTCATAAAATCTTTAAAAATTTCACAACGTACAACACATGGGGTTGCTGTCATTTTAGTCTCTCTTTAGAGTGTTTAATGAGGTAGTCCATTCTTTGCTTAGCTTTGCAAAATAAACTTCTTCTTAAACTGTTTATGCCTCTTGAATAAATTCTTTCCTTCAAGAAGACAAGAACTAGAATGGCAAGATGACTTAGTGCACAATAAGGCAGTTTGCCTCAAAGTCTAAGGAGCTGAGTTTAATCCCTGGACCCACATAGTAGAAGGAGAGAACTGTGTGTGTGTGTGTGTGTGTGTGTGTGTGTGTGTGTGTGTGTGTGTCCAGTCTCTCATACACACAAATAGAAGCATTTAAAAAAAAAAATAAGAATCCAGAGCCCCCTGAAATAGAAGGAAAAAGCTGGGAAATACCTGCAGAATATTTATGTCACTCTGCCCATTTCATTATGCCATGTTAAGGACTAGTTATTGTCATTGGAAATGACTTCACAGGAATTTACCTAAATTTCTGTGCTTCAGCATAACGCTGAAGTCTGATGGGGAGGATGACTTTCCTTTAAAATGGTGACTTTGTGACCAAGTTCATCATAAACCCATCTGGAAGAGTAGTCAACACAAGAAAGCTAAAAAGTTAGAAGAACTGAAAGTGCCCAGGTTCTATTGCTAGAGACTGTGCACCTTCCCCTTCTGCACCAGCTTCATTAACAGCATGGAAGCAGATACCAGAATTGACAGCTAAGTCTTTTATTCATGATTATGTCTTTCATGTGGGTGGGCGGAATGTGATTATGCATTAGAAGTTGTCACTATTGTTCTTAAGAGCACATTCCCTGCGTATGCCATCACTGTCTTAGCTCTCATTTTGCCTTATTTCCTTCTGCCATTTATTGCTCAAGCTATATACTCATGAGTATGCTGTTTGTTTTAAAAATGTAAGCCAAAGTCTATGGCTGAAAATAACCTTTCTCTGGTTATATTTGGAAAATTCCATCTAGAACTTTGAATTGTACAGAATACAAAAGACTCCTGTGTTGGAAATTATGTGAAAGTGTAGGATGATTTTCATCCTCCCATCCCCCCAATTGTGTTATGTGACTTACTGTTAAAGATGTGTGAGTTAAAGTTCCCAGAAAAAAAAAAAGTACATCTTCAAACTGAAACTTTTGCAAAGCTGATCACTGGGCAACTTCAATGACTGTGTGGAGTTTGGAATGTTGTAGGTCTAGAGCCTAATTCCTCTTAATTTGGGCTATCTTTGGCCACTAAGAAGCTATTCCTTGCCCACCTCTGTGTCTGACCTAGCATCCTGTGACTAACAGATAAAAACCCTGGAATGTATTAAAAAAAATCTAGCTTCCACCAACCAAAAGGCTGAATGTAATCAGAGCATCTAAGGCCTGTAGCTGAGATTTCTATTTTGCTGTAACTGCCTGCTTAATGTTTTCACCAATGTATTTGAAAAGTGTCTTTATTTATTTGTTTTTTATTTTGTTACTATGAAATCTTCATGAAGCTGCTTCCACACTAGAAATGGAATTTGAGGTTATCTAAATCTGTGTTCCTGAGTCCTGGTCACTAATATTTGGCTCCAGAATAAACTATCTCTTATCTCTTTTGAGATAAGAGTTGTGCTTTTACCTGGACAGATGTAAAGGATAGTGCATTTGTTTTTCTAAATCTGAGACCAGGAGTACTTGAGTAACGTGGAACTCAGTAAGGCTGCATGTCACTCAGAACATAAACAGCTGGGAATTGTGTCAATAGCATTAAACCTGGTTGATAAATGAACAGTGTGTCAGAAAAATCTACCTTCACATTCCCCACAAGAGGAGAGGTTCATCATGTTGGCAATAGTCTTGAAACTCAGTCCCTTGCTCCCATGGATGTAATTCAATGCCTGCTTCCCAATGTGACAGTAGCAAAAAGCCCCCTATTCTCCAGTTACTTAGGAGAATAAGATGCTCTGGCCTGGATGAAGACTCAGCTTTGCAGTTCTGCTTTTCATTTCCTGGTCATAGGACCAACCCTAGGAATGCAGGTTCACCTTAAGTCATGTTAAAGAGATAGGTGGGATACCTAGTTCATTCCGGATATGGTGAGCTTTTCCTGCCTGGAATCCCAGCCCACTAGTGGACTGGCTTTTCTTCAGAAAAGCATAACCTCTTTTCATCCTTATCTTTTTTCTAACCATGGTGTCCCCAATGCTTTGGACTTCTCTAACACTTTGGGTTTCTTTACCTTTCTCTCTAAAGCTTCCTTCCTTTCTCTCCCCATAATGCAGCTGCTAGTCTCTGCACCCACTGGCTCCAAACCTCCAAGACTTTACGGCTTTTCCCCCCTCCCTTTCATTCTCCTTCTCAAGGCATCTGGAGAGATTTATGGCTTGGCCACCCTGAGCAATTTTCCTTAAGCTCTAATAAAATTGTCCTAAAGGGCCCGTTTGAGTCCATTCTGAAGTTCTTTTTTGAATGGGACTAAGAACCCTAAAAAGGGATCCAATTTTCCCCTGTATCACAAAGGTTGTTTAATAATAACCAAAACACATTCTGCCAAGCAACTTATACAACAACTTGCCCATTGTGGATACTCCACAAATTTTGGTTTCTTCCTTCTTGTCAGGGAAAAGAATTTAAACAAAGATGATGTTGGTGGTAGTAGGTTTTGCTTATATAACTTATTTTCATCAATTTAAAATGTAAAATATGTGGGGTGTTTGTGTGTTCGGGTTGGTCCATGTGTGCAGTGTACATACAGAGGGCAGAGGATGACCAGTGAGCTCCCAGGATCTATTAGTCTCCACCTCCCAATGTTGGAATTATAGGGAAGTCAGGGTCAGACATGGGTACTAGGGATTTAAAACTTAGATACTATTGTTTGCACAGCAAGTGCTCTTTACCCACTGAGACATCTCTTGCTCCCAAATATTTTTCTTTTTTTAAATGTGGAAATAGGAGAACTATTATAACTTGGTGATATCTTTACAAAGGAAAGGAATACACATTGATATCTTACATGATAGTAAGAACTATAAAACCAGCATCTCTTCAACCTCCTTGTCCATAAGTTTTTTGGCAAACCATCTGTTTCTAAACATGCCTTATATTGAATAACATTTCTAATATTTGAAAGCAAAGTAAGTATATGTTATTTAAGGGATTGGCTAAAAATACTTAAGATAGTTGACATTTCTAGGTGATGGGATTTCTTTTTGTTTTGTGAATCTTATTCTCTGAATTTTGAGAAGTGATGAGATATTGCATGTGTTTGCTTATGTGGAAAGGTATCTATACTTTTAAGAATATATGTAATGACTGTGTGAAATTAGTAGGCTAATACACAAGGTCTGACATTCCAACAATATAAAATATATAAAGTAACTGAAGAGAGTTCATGCCATGTCCCTCATGCACTTCATTTATAAGGAGAACAAATATATTTTCATTAATAAAAATAATCAGATTCTCCTATTCCAACAAACTATCCTGAGAGTAAGGATGTTTAGAAAGCCTAAGGATGTTGAGATCCGTGACTATCATTGTTAACTTTTCCCCTGTGATATTTACATTTATAACCTCATTTGAGGCTTTAAATGGATTCTGAATAGAAAACCGGCTGCATTAGCAGAGAACAAAAGCCTCTGATAATATGCAGAGCACACATGCCCATCTATTGTGTGCAACTGCATTGACAAGGCTCTATTGGAAGCTTGCTGTGCCACAATAAAGTGAAACATATGCCCAAATCTACCTAGAACAGACTGAACTGAGGCACTGGATGGAAAGAGTCCTCAGGAGATTTGGCTAAACGGAGCCAGAAAAATCACAGCTGTTTGATTATCCATAATCACAACTGAAGTTGCTGTCTCTTAATTAACCCAGAACCACCTGAAAGGTGTCGATTAAACAATCTGGCCAAGGAGCAAGTACTTTGAGATGCACAGGGTAGGAAGCAAGTTTCATTTTTGTTCTTGGATTGGGTTAAGTAAAATGGATCTCAAGGGATTTAATCACACCGGAACAGAAAATTGCCCTTTTTCTCCTTGTGGAGTAGTAAGACAGTAGTCAGAAATCTCACCTCTAGTTGGTGGTATCACTGTAGATGGATATTTCTGACGTAATTTCTCCTTAATCAGGCTTCATTTTTCCATGGGGGAACGTGAGAAATCTGCAGTCTCCATAGGGAGCTGTCTGAGGGAGAATATGGAATGAAGAAGCCTCCACATCTCAAGGTCAGAGGGGTCAAGTGGAGAGGCAAGGGCCTGAGGCCTGGCATGTGCTTTCTTCCCTCACAGGACTCAGTTTCCCTTTCTTTATTTATTGAGCTTCTACTGTGTACTAGACATTCAGCTTTATATAAGCAAAATAACCCAAGGCCAAGGTGTGTGTCCTTCAAGAGTATTACTGAGGGAGAAGGCAGCCTGAGGTGGGGGTTCAGGAATAATTATTGTAACATGCTAGTCTATCATAGAGGGTTAATAATTATTGTAACATGCTAGTCTATCATAGAGGGTTCATGTGGTGGGCTGAAGTGATGAGAAATTACCTGAAATTTTTACTGTAATTTTTCTTTATTCTTGAGAATTTCATACTTGTACATGATGAAATATCCATCCCTTGTTTTCTCCCTCAAACTTTCCACGTGTATCCCTGTGTTTCCTTTCCCAACATATTCACCTCCCACCTTCATATTCTTTTTTTATTTTTGATATCCCACTAAGTCCAGTCATGCTGCCTGCAAGTGCATGAGTGTGGGGCCTTCTATGGGAGCGTGGGAGAACCTCCCAGTGGCCACAGCCTCAGAAAAGAATGCTTCTCCCTCCTCCAGCAACTATCCATTGCCAATAGTTCCTCAGTAATGGGTAGAGCCTGGAGAGCACCTTCCCCATGTATGCCATAATTTGGGCTCACTTGATCTCGTGCAGGTCTTCAGTAGGTAACCACAGCTGCCGTGAGTTCATGAGTATGATGCCAGGTCATAGAACTTTACAGACTGATTTTTTCCCCATGGAAGCCAGAAAATAATCCATATAGACATACCACCAGAACATTCCAATCCCACAGATGCTCCACTCATGGCTGCACATAAAGATTTCCTTTTCATTGGAAACAATTTACAAAGCATTCATCACAAGTGACAGGTGGTATTGGCTTGATGAAAGTGTAGCTCAGAGAAGCTGGGGACCCCTTAGGATTTGCTGATGGCTTGAAGTAGCAAGTGACAGAGATGGAACTTGAACCCAGTCCTCTGATACCACTCGATGTGATGAGTTTCGCTTTCTGTCTCCTGTATAATCCCACACTCTCACAGGAGGGCTTGATGCCGTGAGCACAATGATCTGGGCCTGGGCCTTCCTGCCACACCTGCTTTGCTCTTTTCTTTCACTGCCCCAGAGGTTCCAGACTCTGACTGCTGTCCTCCCTCTTGATGGGAATCCTTATCCCCAGTGCTAGGACTTTAGGTTGGAAATCAATGGTTCCCCTAGAGACTAGCAGGTATCCCTCCTCCCAAGGACGCACTATGAGATACGGGGCAGACCCCACCTAGTTCCATCCAGATTCCTTATTGGCTAAGGAATCTTGAACAAACTGCGTAACTGAGCAAACAGTTAACATTTGTTGTTATAATTCAGCTCTTTATCATTCTCTTGTTTATTTGCCTACTAAACAAATAACATTTTCCCAGAAAGATTTATTTCACCTCTTTGAACTGAGAACTCATGACACTTGACTTAAAGATAGTGTCACACAGTACAATGCTGAACATGAGTTGAACTTATCTTTCAGGATAAACTTTATAAAGTTCCTTCTCTGAGAACAAAATTAGGTCCAGAGCTGGATATTCAAACCCCAATAACACTGTGTCCTGCTCACAAAGAGCTCATAGCTTAGGGAAATCAAAGGACAGTTACAGTAGGTGTGGTGACTCATAACACTTGAGGGGCTGAGGCAGGAGGATCATGTTCATGGCCAATCTAGGCTGTCTAGAGAAGCCCATTCTCCAAAAGTGTCCTTAAAAACAAAAGGCTATCCTAAAGTCAAGGACAGTGTTTGTCGGAGGTATGTCCCAGAACACAAGGACTAGAATAACATGGAGGAAAAAAAGCAGTGTTCTTGCCCAGCTGTGGTCAGGACAAGTTTTTCAAGCCTTTAGACACAATGCAAATTTAGCTTTAGTATAGAAGAGGAAGGGTGGGTTGGAATAGTTTCTAGCAAAAAAGATTGCAGGCAAAAAGACAGATGAAAAATAATAACTAAAAACTACTTTAGAGTATCTGCAGTGGCTAAGCTCTATTTCTATTATCTATCATCTATCTACTATCTATCATCTATCTATCTATCTCTCTCTTTCTCTCTCTCTGTCTATCTGTCTATCTATCTTCTATCACACACATGTGTATGCATGTATGCATGTATGTATATGTATATGTATGTAGGGGGTTGGAACACAGGGTCTCATACACATTAGCAAATATCTATACTCCAGGCCAGCAAGCCCTGTTTTAAACCCTTCACAAATATTTAGTCAGGTAATGTTCACCATAGCCCTGTAAAAATGTAGTACTGGCATTCTCATTTTTTAGAATAGACAACTGATGGACATAGCAGGAATTTATTGTTCATATCTTCAACCACCATGCTCTGTCACCCATGGAGAGCCTCCAACAGCTCTGTATCATTGGAGATTGGATGGGAGTGGATCTGAGGGGTAGGTATGGCAGGCTGGAAGGCCATCGACATATATGTGCCATCATGTTGTTGGAATCAGCTCTAGGGGGCGCCATCACATCACTCATACCATAGGTTTGTATGATTATTACCACAGTCTTCCAGTAGATGGCAGACTTGTGCCTCAAGGAAGGGGTGCATTTTCCTGATCCTTACAAAGGCATCCTGAGCACTGGTGATAACTGGCTTGCATTCAGGAGTGGACCTTTACTAAAGTTCTCCAATAGAAAATGGGGATGCTCAGCTTTCTGCTTTATTATTCTTTTTATTAAATGATTTTTTTGTCTAAATTTTTTACTGGGTTGATGGAATATAAGATATAACATACCCTCATTGAAAGTATACAATTGAATGATTTTCTTTAGTACATTTATGGAGTTGTATAACCATATTAAATATTGTTTGGAAATAGTCCTATAACTCTAAAAATAACACATCATTGTCAATATCTACTACTACTCTGGGCCACAGGTAATTACTGACCTTTTGGTTTCTTGTTCTGTTTTCCTACCACATGGGTGCATGAAATCACAGCATAGGTAACCTTTATGTAGAACTGGTATCAGACTCTACACACTGACAGGCTCTGCTCTGCAGAAGACACCTCTTACTATAGATGCCGTCACCACTCTCAGGAGTAGATGTGACAGTTAATTTTGGGATTTCCACAATTCCTCTGAGTTTAATATTCTAGAATGATTCAAAAAATTCACTGAAAGTAATGATGATTATAGTTTTACTATAAAAGCTACACATAGGACAATATCTGGATAGAACCTGGGTACTGATCTTCCATCTGCTCCTTCTGTAGACTAAGGGAGGGTACCTCTTACTCCACATTGTAGTTATCTTGAGATGCCTCCAAGCCTCAGGGTTCAGAGGTTCATTACATAGCATGGTTTATTGAATTTCTGACCACATGATTTAATGAAATCTTCAGTCCTCCTCTTGTCCTTGAATATCCTATAGTACCAAATGATGCTGTCATTACCACCACCATCACTCTGAGCCACCACCATCACTACCACCACCACCACCCTGCCACTACCATAAGCCACACTATCATCACCATTGGGACCACCACCATCATAAGTCACTACCACCAGGGGCCATAGTCACCACTATCACAACTACAGCTATGATCAATCTCATTAGATCAGACTGGGTTGTACATATTGCCAAGCAAGGAGAATTAGAAATGATGCCAAGAAGCAACATGGAGCTTTTGGACCTATGGAGGAGGAAAGGGCTGAGCAAGACCTGAGAGAGATGCTGGGATAGGGTGTAGTCTCTATCTAAGAGACTAGTTCCAGCTTAGAAACACGAGAGTGGTTCAAACCATTTCATAGAGAAGTAAATTAGGGTGGATCTGGAATGTCCTTTTCTCTGACCAAAGGGGAGTCTGACCTTTGCCAAGATCTTTATACTTTCTCCATGGCTGCCCCACTGCCTGCCCATTAGTGAGAAATGTTTGGAGTTTCAAGAGATACATCGAGCTCTAATACCCCAGGAACCTCTTCTGCAGTGGTCTGGACCCCTGAACCTAGGGCAAGGGAAGGAAGGGATCAGTGTTTGGGCCAGTCATCATTTTGATTAACAGCCAGGACATGCTTCTTTTTGAGTCAAAACTAAAAATAAAGCACATTATACAGTGTATGAGTGTGTGTGTGTGTGTGTGTGTGTGTGTGTGTGTGTGTGTGTGTTGGGAGAGATAGCACTTTGCAGGCACTACATTTTTCCCTCTTAAACTTTCTTATGCTCCGAGATTGTAATAAACACCCAAATAACTATAAGTCATTTGGAAAAATTATAGGAATTAGTAATTTTCAAGGCTGTGGTGTGGCTTTAGCTCAGTGGAACAATTCTTGACTACTATGTACAAAGCTGTAGGTTCTATACAAAGCATTGTGGAAAAAAACAAACAAACTATGACTTGGTCCTTGCCATTTTAGCCATTTTTCCATTGCAAGAATATGCATTTTTTAAGATTTTAAAATAGCATTAGTTACTTATCTAGGTTTTTCCTAAAATATAACATTTTGCATGATTAAAAACTTGCATGCAGACAGTACATTCATACACATAGAAAAATAAAAAAATTAAAAAAAACTTTATGTACATGTTGTAATGTAACTTTGCAGTTTTATTTAGATGACTTGAATTTCATTAGGTTCTAGTGCCTTAGTACTTGATGAAATGTAAAGACAATAATACTTTGAATGAAGTATGCACCTGAAATTACAACTGTAGTGTGAATGTAGAGAAATACTAAATTTCCATATAGTGGTAGGAGGATGAATTGGCTCAAGAACTTTAAGATTAACTTAATGTATTGCAGAGTTGAGATGGAAAACAACTGAGCCCTAAAGAAACTTATTCTGCATGAACAAAATCAGTATACATGAAATGTTCATTACCACACTGTAACTTGAGTGGCTCTTAAAAATAATTAAGTTGATTTTGACATATTTATTAAATGAAGCAGTATGCAACTGTTCAAATGAGCAAACTCTACACAAACCATCAGTGAGCCAATTCAGAATCACAGAGGTATGTGGAAAAGGTTGCTTACTAGAGAGTGTGTATAGTGCAATAGTATTTACATCATCCTAGAAAATAGCAAGTGTTGTGTATTGCTTAAAAATCACATAGTTTTTGTTAGAATGTTAAAACTTACAAAGGAATAATAAATCCCAGGTTGTACTTAGGAAGAGTCAGTGAATCTGTAGCTTAGACTTGGTGCAAAGTTTTATTTCAGATGTTTTTATTTAAAAACCAGCAAAATATTCTCTCAACATTTCTGGGTATGCAGTGTTTCTTAGTTATAGAGACACATGGCTGTTGAATAGTTGGCTGATTCTGCCCATTGCCACCTTTCATGACACTGGAAGAACAGTCTTCCTGAATTTCACAGAACAGGAGAAGTTTTATAACAGCATAATGACTTAGACCAAGGACAATGAAAGTAGGAACTAAAATGAAAGCCTAAATTTGTGAGGAAAATACAAATCCACAAATCCCCCAAATGCCATGAAAGAGAAAGAGCGCCTCAAGGCATCATCCTTCCCAGTCAGAACAGATGAACCTGACAGAAATTGAGCAAACTGAACACAATATTCTGTCCGGATCTCATGCTGTAACGAGTTATTAAGCCAAGCTTCACTCAAGAAGCAAAAAGCCAAATTGTGCAGAGACAGCATCTGAAAGTACAGGAGTCATTACGGCAAATGGAAGCCTAGCTTTTCAGCCTGAACTTAGGAATTAAACTCAAGCCTAGGTGAGTGTCTAAATGAACACGCAGTCATTTTGCATGTTGTGTTTGATTTTAGAAGTTCTCTGCAGAGGCGGTGACAGGTCAAACAGTTTTGTGGCTGGACCATCTGTGGATTGAACTGCTACAATGAGAAAGAAGCATCAGCTATACTCCAAGGACAAATGTATTCAAGAAAAGCAGCCAAGCCCCTGAGTGCTTCTCTATTTCTTCTATTGTGCTATCATTCATTCCTCCTTCTAGATTGGACTTCTTAAACTTCATACATCTTTGTGTTGGAATGAAAAGGAGGAGGGGCAGTGTTTGCTTTCTGCGGCTGTGATAAAACACCAGAAGCAGTTTGGGGAGGAAAGGGTTTATCTGGTTACATTTCCATTTCACAATCCATCACTGAGGAAAGTCAGGGCAGGAGCTGAAGCAGGAACTCAAAGGAGAAACATGGAAAGCTGCTGTTTGCTGCTTACTGGTTCACTCTGGCTCCCACTCTGCTAGCTTTCTCATACAGCCCGGGCCCTCCACATCTAAGGATGGTACCTGGCTCCCGCCATAGCAGGCTGGCTCTCCTATGTCAGTTAGAAACAACAGTTAGCAATGTGACCTAGAAAATTCTTCTTCCCTCTTCCCATGTGGCTTTATGCATGAGCATATGAAACGATGTTCAGTATTATGTGTCATCAGGGAATTATGATATGCTATTGTATAATGATGAGAATAACCTGAACCCTAAACCATTACAACACTGAAGTGAGGCTGTGAACAAGGAGAGTGCTCATTCACTGCCAAGGGGAAGGAAAAATATTTCAGTCATTTCAGAAGACTCAATTTTTTTTACAAAACTGAGTATTCTTTTATCAAATGACCTAACAATCACACTTTGATATTTACCCAAACAATTTGAAAAACTTATCTCAAACCTACACATTAATATTTACAGCTGCCTTATACATGTATGTAAAATCTCCTAGCACACACATGTACATCCTCCTCCCATACCCTATATTTACTTCTATATCTACTCATTCATATTTATATTGAACAGTGATGGAGATATCCGATTCTAATATTCTACCATAGGTTTTATTCTGGATTTCTTTAATTCCTTATTTGTTACTCCTTTATCTCATAGCAAGGTCACCAATTTTTATTATCCGTAATTCATTTTCAAATGAATATATATATATATTTTTTTGGTATTTTCGAGACAGGGTCTCCCTTTAGCCCCAGCTGTCCTGGAACTCACTCTGTAGACCAGGCTGGCCTTGAACTCACAAAGATCCACCTATCTCTGCCTCCCAAGTGCTAGGATTAAAGGTGTGTGCCACCACGCCTGGCTATCAACAGGATATTCTCCTCTCTGGGTCCTTTTTGCTTCTAACTTCAACTACTTTCTTTGCAGCTCTGGCTTCATATACACAAGTTGTCAGTAAAGGCAAATGGAGACTACAAATGTGGTAGATTTAATTTAGCTAAATAGTGCATAGAGATTGAGATTGATAAGCAAACACACATCTAACTAATGTTTTGTAATCAACTGCATTTTACTATGTTAATTTCATGTGTTTAAGAAAATGAATCATTTGATAAATTTTATTGAGTGCAATGCTAATATTCTTCATGAGGATTTACCATAAAAATAACAAATTGAGACTGACTATACCCAGTAATATATATCAGGCATGTCCTAGAAACTGAAAACAAACAAAATCAATATTACACCTTATTTTAATTTTATAAAGGATGTTGGAATACTATTTCTGTGAATGATGGCACACAAAACTTGCTTGCACTGTTCTGTTTATAAAGTCAAAAGAATAAATGAATATCAATTAGACACTTTATTTTAATTTATTTTAAGCTTAAATGTTAGCGACATCACTTGAATTATGTATGTACCTATTTTAACTAATAGTCTTATTTTTTCAGATACTTAGCTTAGAAATGATGATTTAACTTTAAAGCAAATTTTGATTTGTAAATTTGTTACTGTCTCTCTTCCTTACAAATAGACTTTAGAAGTTAAATACTTTTATTATAGTTAGGGAAGTCCTCATCAGTAAGTTTATCATAGTGGTTTTTTTTTTTTTAAGTAGAAACAACAGTTGCCATTACAAGTGTGAGTTTTAGACTCAATATTCATGAGAAGATTGTCTTAGGAACTATCTTCACACACATAAAGGGTGAATACTGAACAAGTTGTACCAGCTTTTTGCTGATTATCAAAGTATGTGCAAGAGAACATGAGATTTAAATTAGGATAATAAATTTAAATTTATTTCCAAAGAGAAATTTAAAAATTTATAGCAAGGACTGTTAGACCCTCAGATATATTCTTGCACATCAGCTGTTATAATTATTTTTATTTGCAAGGTCTTTACAAACTAACGCATTTAGAATTCTAGGGTGGGTTACATATGATCTCACCCTAAAGTGAAGATAGACATACTAAGCTCCCTAAAGAACCCATCACAGCTTTGAGAGTCTAAGAATGCCCTCTGTACCTAGACTTAATGTGAAATGAGACCAAAGATGCTGTCTGGTTCTGCCTGTCTTTGCAGATGCGCCACCTCTGGCAGTGACATGAGAGAACACAAGAGCACATGCCCACATGTCAGTAGGGTTGAGACCAGGGATCTCCCCAACATGGTAAAAAACAGGGAAATATCTTCCTCATCTACCACAAAATTCATGATTGCTACTCATGTAGTAAAAAATGAGAGGTTAACAGGAGAAAAAGATAACAAGTTGGTTTTTTTTTTTTTTTTGTCTTTTCAAGACAGGGTCTCCCTGTAGCCCCAGCTGTCCTGGAACTCACTCTGCAGACCAGGCTGGCTTGACTCACAAGATCCGCTGCCTCCGCCTTCTAGTGCTTAGGTTAAAGGTGTGCGCCACGACGCCCGGCTTAATATGGGATGGATCTGAAATGTTCCTCATATGTGTGGATTGCTTGTGCTCAGTTGGTGACACTATCTTGGGAGCTATGGAACCTTTAGGAGGTGGAGCCTACCTAGAGGAAGCAGATCACTCCAGGCAGGGCTTGAAACTTTGAAAGATATGACCAGGCCCCTGGTTCTGCTACCTCCTCTGCTTCCTGGTTGTCTGCCATCAACACCTACACACTCCCACTGTCCTTGGCTGAGCCACTTTACCAGGATTTTCATGCTATGATGAACTAAAACTGTGAGCTGAGATAGATCTTCCCTCTGTAAGTTATTTCCGGCAGGTATTTTGTCACAGTGACATGAATAGTCAACTGCATATTTATGCATAGGTCCAATGAGGAATGGGCAGTTGTGGATCAGAATGATTTGCTAGAAAGAGACAATAAAGCCAGGGAAACTTGACAAGACCTGTTGGTTCAGATTCTTTTCTGTTTCTCTGTTTTTATTCTTTTCTTCTGAATATAGGAAGGACATCCATCTCACTAGGGCTTTCAGAGAAGAAGGGAGGGAGAATTCCTTTATGACTACAGAGACAAAGAAGGAGAAAGGCTATAGAGTCGGTTGTCTGAGGTGCAAAGGTTCCACATTTGGAGGCATCATATTCTGGGCCCCTGCAATAGATTCACAATAAGGTCTTTTGCTGCTGGGCATGGTGGTGCACACCTTTAATCCTAACACTTGTGAGGCAGAGGCAGGCATATCTCTGTGAGTTCAAAGCCAGCCTGGTCTACAGGAAGAGCTCCAGGCTAGCTGGGGCTATGGGAAGACCCTGTCTCAAAAAGACAAAAAAAACAAAAACCAAAAAAAAAAAAAAACCTTTTGTTTAGTGTGTTCCATGACTTTTTAGATTTGCATTTAATTCAGAGATTATAACAATCATGTGAGAGAGAATTCTGTTTATACTATGCCTTCAGATTAATGGAGGTACAGAGAATTTTGGGGGTTTTTTGGCCTTTTTGACACAGGGTCTCCCTGTAGCCCCAGCTGGTCTGGAACTCACTATGTAGACCAGGCTGGCCTTGAACTCACAGAGATCCACCTGCCTCTGCCTCACAAGTGCTGGAACTAAACACATGAGCCACCACAACTGGCTTTGTTTTTCTTTTTAACACATCTAGTGGTTTTTTTTTTTTTTTAGTTAACTGCTGCCATTTCTTTGAGAATATTTGGGATGAAATATTAATACCAGATATCAGTGAGGATTCCATGCACTTGGATTATTATAAAAGTGCTCTCATTTCAGGGAAAGATGCATGAAGTTTTAGCAGCAAAATCCAGACTAGCATTTTACAAAGAGCCTGCTCGTAGATAATAGTTCTACCAGAGACTAGAAACTGATGTACTTTGTTAATTAGAATTTGATTCTTCCTCAAGTGACAGAAAAAAAAAACCATCAAAATAACAGTGGTATACACAGGACTTGAGATTCCCTCTCATACCAAATTTGTCAACTTGACAGAAAATAGAGTCACTTGGGAAGAATGAATTTTAGTTGAGGAATCTTCAGTATAGAGATTTCCCCCATGTATTTCAGTATAGAACCTCAATTCACAGAAAACCTCTTAAGATTAGTCCATAGAATCTATACTCAAGATATACGTTCTACATACTTTACTACTATAAACTGTTAAATCTAAGATGTGTGATTCCTGTCTGTTCTCAGCTGCCAAGTTACTGACTGAACAGGGATTAGATCAACTCTGATCTACTTATCTTGATTTTATTCTATGTGAAGTAGGATTTGATAAACCACCTATAATGAGTATATCTGGGGAGTAATTTACAAGTATAAGGATTATAGAAACATCAAATAATTGGCTATTAAAATGAAATTATTAAGTTTATTTATAAAATATGTTGAGCAATTTTCAGATAGATAATCCAAAATTTTGTAATAGCACAATTAAGGAAGAATTTTTTTGTGACAGCAGTAATAAGAGCTACCACTTGTTGAACCACACAACTCAGGGTTCTATCCCTAGGACCATGGATCTTCTGATGGCTCCTAGGTAAGTCTTCAAGTATAGTTCAGATTTCACCTGCCCATCTGTGTGTGCTTTTCAGTTTGATGAAATCCTGTCTATGCTTTTTGGTTTGATGCTGTCTATGCTTTTGGTTTCATATTCAGACCAATGTTATGAAGCTATTTCTTTATGTTTTCTTCTAGAAGTCATAAGTTTTCTATCTAGTTGGGTTACTTTTGTATATATTGCTGGGTAAGGATCTAGGGTTGTTTTTATTTTTTGCATGTGAATAATGTTTCCCCCAAATGTCATTTACTACAGCCTGTAATTTCTCTTAGAAGAATGATATGTTCTAACATATGTCAGAAAAAGAGACAAAATAACAAATATTTTAGTGCGTAAGCCATTCTAAATACACTTGAGCCTTAGGCTAATCTCATAGTTTTCCTGAGCCCTAGACATTTCTTCTGTTACATGGGGAAATAATAATAACTTGTTTACCTTTCTAAAAAAATGGCTATTGAAGTCAAAACAAAACAAGTGGAATTATATGTATGAAATTACTTCAAGAATTCTATAATGCTATATGACAAAGGTTATCTCAAATCTTATGATCAAGAAGGGCAAAATATTTCACTATACAAATTTATAAGTTTGCTACTGCCTGCCTCTTCTAGAGTTCTCATCATAAAAAAGGCAACTTACTCCTTCTCATGGCTCAGGCCAAAGACCTTGGGATGATTGATTTCTCAAGGTCAGTCAGTACGAAATCTCTCTCAGTTCTGTGGTTCATCTACTTCTGCACATTTTAGGAGCTTGCTACCATCTTTCTGGCATCCTCACCCTGCCAGACTCTTTCACCAGGATTGTCTCACTTTTGAGAGACAATCCTAGCCTCACTTTTGCCAGATACCCTCCAGTCTTTTTTCATCCAAGGTTATCCCATATA
Organism: Rhizomys pruinosus; assembly: GCA_009823505.1. Taxonomy (NCBI): domain Eukaryota; kingdom Metazoa; phylum Chordata; class Mammalia; order Rodentia; family Spalacidae; genus Rhizomys; species Rhizomys pruinosus. The sequence continues at coordinate 761,699 of VZQC01007615.1, forward strand.
TACAAGCACCTATACACTAGCACATTCTTTGCTCAAAACCTTCTGTAGACTTTCAGTTTAAAAATAAGTCAAAATCATCACCATGGCAAAGTGACTTGACTGTATTTTTTTTTCCTTTCTGACTCATCTTCATTCATCTGGAAAACTGACTTTCACACTTTGTTCCTTCTGTCAGAGACACACCTTTCCCAAATTTCCACATGATTAATACCCACTTTCTAAAATTTCTACTCAAATGTCACTTTTTTTCAATGAGACTAACCCCGGCTGCCTTATTTAGAATTGTAATCTATTTCTTTAGTGGGACACATCTAATTTCTTTATTTCACATTTTTTTTTTTGGATTATTACCACTGTGGTGGTTTGAATGAGATGTGCCCTCCACAGGCTCAAGTATTTGAATGTTTTGCCCTTGGTTTATGGTTCTTTTTAGGAAGGTCATGGACTGTTTGGGAAGAAGTACAGAGGAAGTAGGAAAGCTTTCGGCATTCATTACTTCAGTCCACTTCCAGTTTTCTCTCTTTGCTTCATATTTGCAGTTTATTTTTTAATATTTTATTATTTTTATTGTTTGTGTATGAGCATATTACCTACATATAGGCAGGTACACCAGTGTTGTGTAATGCCCATGGAGGTTAGAAGAGGATGTCAGCATTCCTAGAACTGAGCTATAGTTGCTAGCTACCATGTGGGTTCTAAGAACTGTACCTAGATCCTCCGCAAGAGCAGCCAGTGCTCTTAACTGCTGGGCTATTTCTCTAGCCCCTTGTGTTTGCAGTTTAAATGCAATCTCTAAGCTTCCTACTGCTGCAACCATGCCTGCAGCTTGCTGTCATGCCTCTCCACCATTATGGACTCTCTCTCTGGAGCCATAATCCAAAATCATTTCTTTCTTCCATAAGTCACTTGTTGTCATGGCATTTTATCACAGCAACAGAAAAGTATATAACACAGAATTTGGAACCAGACAGTGGGCTATTTCTGTAAAGAACCTGACCATGTTTATTTTGAGAAATCTGGATGACTTTGGATCTTTAGACTGAAAAAGCAGTAAGTTGAATGCTGTAAGAATAACTTAATGGACCATTTGGGTAAGAGCCTTGAAGATGGTATTGCTGAGAGTGTGAAGGACTATAGAGACCTAGCTCAGGAGGTTTCATAGGGAAACAATATTAACACGGATAGAGATCATTTGTGTGCTATTTTTGCAAAGAATCTGGCTGCCTTGTGCCTGTGCCCTAAAAACTTGCTTGAGGTGAAATTAAAACATAACATTTTTTGGCTGAGGAAATTTAAAGACAACACAATAATGAATCCATGGTTTGGGTATTAATGATAACTCTTATGCAGGTCCACAATGAAAGTGAGCAAGTGAGGCAAAAAAGAAATACAAAATGTAGTTTGGAGGTGAAAAGAACACTAGGAAGCTTAATGTTACAGCTGAGGCATGTGATGGAAGAGAGAGTGTAACTGTTAAGGAGGGTTACCCCTTAAAGAGAGGCATCCTGCTTTGCTCTGGAATAGTAAGAAGGCTATCCTTAGTGCAAGGCCCTGTCCAGATAAGCTTCCAACTTGTGAAAGGAGTTTTCTGCCCCTAGAAAACATCAACATAACAAAAGCTGCTGCAAATGTGATTCAAGAGGGCAAGAGTCTACCCCAAGCTGGCAGTAGACCTTGGCATTGTCATTCATGTGTATTTTTTTTAAAGCATGAAAGATATGAGTGAGGGGGTCCTGGAGTCTTTTCTCTACAGTTTCAGAGAGGTACTGAGGCCAGACATGTACTATGAGAAAACTCTGAAAGACAAGGAGGCCATGAGAGGCCGCTGAGTGTAACTGTGAAAGTGAAGCCTAGAAAGTGGAGCCTTGCCACAGAGACCCCAAGGTGTTGAAGATGCCAGAGTCCTGAGACATCTGCCAAGGTGAATTGCGTAGGGAGATCCAGCCTAAAAGAGAGTTTTATTGTTGCAGGCAGCAAAGCTAGAATGGGCAGAACAATCTAAGCCCTATAAAATTAACATCCCATTTATAAGACATAGAGCTACAGGATTTGGTTTTTGCCTATTGGCTTTCATTTTTGCTTTGTTTGGGTATTTCCTTATTACACCTCCATTCCTCCCTTTTGGGAAGAATGTATATTATGTGTCATGTGTTGGATGGGGAAGTTGACTGTTTTGAGCAGAAGTTCACTGTTTCAGTCAGTTCTTTGATGCAGTCTTTTCTGTTGTTGTTGTTTCCAAAATGCATTATGCCCAACTGCTTTGTACAAAAGCTCAGGGAGCCACACACAAGAAATACTTACAACTGGGTAATTGGCACTAGCATCCACAGATGAGTGATACCATTCATCGTTTGTTTTTCTGGGACTGTGTTACTTCACTCAGCATGATGACCTCTAGCTCCAGCCATTTTCCTGCAAAGCTCGTGATGTCGTCTTTCTTTACTGCTGCATAGAATTCCATTGTGTAGATGTACCACATTTTCTCTATCCACTCGTCAGTTGAGGGGCATTTAGGTTGGTTCCAGCTCCTTGCTATTGTGAAGAGAGCTGCAATAAACATGGCCGTGCATGTATCTCTGTGGTGGCGTAAGTCTTGAGGGTACATGCCCAGGAGTGGTATGGCTGGGTCGGGTGGCAAGTTCATTCCAAGTCTTCCAAGGGTTCTCCACACTGCTTTCCATAGTGGCTGTACGAGTTTACATTCCCACCAGCAATGGATGAGTGTTCCCCTTTCCCCACAACCTCTCCAGCACTTGGTATCATTTGTTTTCTTGATCCTAGCCAGTGTTATTGGAGTAAGATATATCTTAAAGTGGTTTTCATTTGCAATTTGCTTTTTAAATTTTATACAGGGTCACATGTAAGAGGTTGCTTTGGGTCTCAGAAGAGTCTCTTTTGAACATTGTTGAGACTATGAAAGACTATGGGGACTTTTAAAATTGAACTAAATGCATTTTCCATTTTGATGTGTCCATGAGGCTATGGGGGCCAGGGAGTAGGTGTGATGGTTTGAATGAGAAATGTCCTCCATAGGTTCACATATCTGAACACTCGGTTCCCAGTTGTTGGTGATAGTTGAAGAGGTCATGAAATCTTTACAAGGCTTTGCCTAGCTGAAGGAAGTGTGTCACTGGGGGTGGGCTTTGAAAGTTCATAGGCTTGCCCCACTTCCAGTTCACTTTCTTTGCTTCATGCTTGCTATTGAAACTCGACCTCCCAGTTTCCTGTTTCTACTATCATGTCTGCAGCTTGCTTCCATTCCTCTCTACAGTTACGTACAGACTTCCCTCTGAAAGCAGAAACTAAAGTGATGCCTTTAATTCTGACCAGCAGAAATAAAGCACCTCTAGCTCGTTCTTCTCAATGCGGTTTATTCAGGCCTTTTACAGTATTTTTACTTCCTTTTTTCTTCTTCTTCTTCTTCCTCTCCCCAAGACCAGAAAGTCCCTCTATTTATCCACCTTCCCAGCCCAGGTTGCGTGGCCTCAGTCTATTGGTATCATCTGGCCTGATCTTGTATACAGGGTGCACCTGTGCAGCTCAAACGGTGAGCGTGGCTTTACTTTGAGGTAGGAGGGAATCAGGTGTGAGTCATAAGACTCAGGTGTGAGTCATAAGACTCAGGTGTGAGTCATAAGACTTGGCTAAAGTCCCGGGCACCTTCTTGGGACTGTCGCCACACCTGCTCTCCACATCTCCCCCTTCTTTATTATTTTAGCAGAGAGAATGCCTGTCTTAGGTAGCCCCATGCGGCAATGCCCCTTACCCATCATTGGGAGACAAACAGCACTGGTTTGTTCCCTGTCTTAGGTTGGTGGCATGCCCAGAGAGCTTTACCTGTCTTTGGCTACTTCTCTAGCATGCTAAGCCACTCTTGAGGAGACTGTCCTGTCTCCACTGCTGCGAGTATTATGTTGACGAAATCACAAACGGCACATGCACCAAAAGGCCAGGAAACTAGTGAGGACCAGGCATAGGGCAAGTCCGACAATTCCCTCCCATTCTTTCAGTCATGAAGCAGCGGTAGTAGTCCAGTTTGTCAGCCCACCAGCCAAGGACACATCCACTCTGGTGGAGTTGATGTGAGTGATGGATTGTCTGAGGTCCCGCAACATGCCATCAAGATTCCTAGAAGATACTGAGACAGGTTACGTGACAATTGAGCGGCATAGCTGGCATTTACAAACGGTTTGGAAGCTACACACAACCCAGAAAGCATAGGAGACCCTCTAGGGTGAGCGACATAGTTGCAGAGAAATGTTTGTTGTGAAAAAACCAGGGAAAGACCTGCACTGAGTGTGTAAGTGGCAACAGCTTCGGGAATACCGACAGAAGGTTCCATCGCAGATTTTCAGTTCGACCCACAGGGAGCGGCATTAACATCAGGCTCATCCATAGAATCTTCTCTTTTCTCCTCATGGACTACTCTGGTTAGTCTCTCCGGGACCCACAACGGCTGTCGATGATCCTGGGGGAACACACAAACAGATCCCCTCACCCAGACCAACACTGGGTCTGGTCCTTGCCAGTTACCAGTCAACACATCCTTCCACATAACCAGGCCCTTAAGAGAAATGTCAGGGTTAGCATGACGTTCAGCAGCAGCTCGTCCATGCTTATCTAGATTCAAAAAATTTAAAGTAAAAAGAGCGATGGCCACTCGTTCCCTGGGTGTGGAGCCAGAGGCTATTCCCCTTTTTGCTTAAGTAAGCATTCTTTTAGGGTACGATGAGCACACTCAATGATACCTTGTCCTTGTGGGTTATACGGTATTCCATGAGTCAATTTAACACCCGTAAAATGGCAAAACGACACAAAGGAAGCAGAAGTGTAAGCGGGGCCATTATCCGTTTTTAGTTCTTTAGGTTGGCCCCAGGCAGCCCAGGCCGCAAAACAATGGGCAATTACATGACGCACCTTTTCCCCAGTATGTAAGGAAGCGTATAGGACCCCGGAGGCCTTATCAATGGAAGTATGTAAATATTTTAACTTGCCAAATTCAGAAAAATGGGTGACATCCATTTGCCAGAGATGTAAAGGACGCAACCCGCGTGGGTTAATTCCGACCCCTGGTTGAGGAAGTAGTGGGGCACACTGTTGGCACAGTTTTACAATGTCTCTCACCTCAGCACGGGTAATTTTAAAACGGGAGGACAAAGTTCTAGAATTAACATGAAAATGGGAATGAAACTCTCGAGCCTGTGAGATTGGTGAGGCAGTAGAAAGGGCCATGAAGATTCTAGTGGCTTTATCTGCGATATCATTTCCCTCTGCAAGGGGGCCAGGTAGGCCAGTATGAGCACAAACATGTTGGACAAAGAAGGGTGTGGTTCTTTGTAAAATTAGGTTACGTAAAGTGAAGATGAGGTTTCCAATAGGAGACCGTAAATTGATCTTTCCCACCACCTCTAGGCAAAGCAACATGTTGACAACGTACTGGCTATCAGAAACCAAATTAAAGGAATGTAGAAATGATTCAAAAACCTTGATGACAATTTTTAACTCAATAACTTGAGCTGATGCAGGGGGGAATTGTAAGGTTACCGGGGGGGACCCTGCCACCACATACGCGCCTTGTCCCGTTTTTGAACCATCAGTGAATATGGTCGGGGCACCCGGTAAGGGTTTTTTAGAAGTGATACGAGGGAAAATCACAGGATGGGATGTAATTAATTGCAAGATGGGATCCTTTGGGAAATGATTATCAATATGACCCTGAAAACTGCATCTTAGAATAGCCCAATCATCTATGGAGGTTGTCAATACTTCCAACTGCTTTGCATTATAAGGTGTTATTAGGCTTGTGGGAGGAGCACCAAAATGTTGTATGCACTGTTGAAAGCCAAGTAAAGCCAATTGGGCCACTGAAGTGGGGTAATGAACAAGTGTTCTCGCAGGAGAAATCTTAGGATGTATCCAAAGCAAAGGAGCTCCTTGCCACAGGACTCCCGTGGGCTGTGCTTCAGTAGGTAGAATGCACAGCATAATAGGATGTGACTCATCACGGCGCTTCAAGGAAGCAGTCTGAATACCTTGTTCCACCAATTGTAGAGCTGCTCTAGCAGCTTCAGTAAGTTGTCTAGGAGAATTTAGGTCAGGATCACCGGGTAAGATATCATAAAGTGGTTGTAATTGTTTGTTGGTAAGAGACAAATAAGGTCGAACCCATTGGATATCTCCTACTAACTTTTGGAAATCATTTAATGTATTTAATTTATCAGTACGTATATGAATTTTTTGAGGGGTTACTGAATCTATAGTAATTTTGGTTCCTAGATAATTAACAACTGAATCCTTTTGGATCTTTTCTGGAGCCACAACCAGATTCCACTTCCGCAATTGGGTAATCACTAAGCTATATGCTTCATCAAGCATCTTTTCCTTATGAGCTGAGAGAAGGATATCATCCATATAATGGTAACATTTTATTTTTGGAAAAATCTCTCTAACCTTTTTTAGGGCTGCATCAACATACAACTGACACATTATGGGACTGTTGGCCATGCCTTGAGGTAAAACAGTCCATTCATATCTCTCATCGGGTTTATCATGATTGTGAGAGGGTACAGTGAAAGCAAATCTGACTGTATCATCAGGATGTAAAGGTATTGAGAAAAAACAGTCTTTGATGTCTAAGACTATGATAGGCCAATCTCGGGGTAAGGCAGAAGGCAACGGAAGTCCTCTCTGTACAGGCCCCATTATTATCATTTGTTTGTTAATCTCCCTCAGGTCATGTAATAATCTCCACTTCCCTGATTTCTTCTTTATCACAAAGATGGGAGTATTCCATGGGGAGGTAGAAGGACGTAAATGGCCTAAGCTTAATTGCTCTTGTACTAGATCTTTGGCAGCACTTAGCTTTTCTGAGGGAAGTGGCCACTGAGGAACCCACACCGGAACCTCAGTTTTCCATGTAATGGGTAATGTTCCCTCAGTGGCCCCTAGGAAAAACCCAGTCCGCTGCGGTTATCCCTTTTTTGGACTGTCACAGGGGAGGTTCTGCCCTGTAAAGAGCGGCCCAACCCCTTTCCCGGGACATAACCCATGTCCTTCATCATACCTCGGGCCGGTGCACTATAGCGTCTCTCATTGGTCAAGATAAAACCCATCTCTCTCATAATATCCCGTCCCCATAGGGAAATAGGCACGGGCAGCACGTATGGCTGGAACTCTCCAGAGTGGCCCTCCTCATCCTTCCAAAGTAAGACACGAGAACTAATTTCTGGCATTTGTGCATATCCTAACCCCCTCAGTGTCTGTTCTGATTGTTGTTTCGGCCATCCTATAGGCCAGTCCTTGGCACTAATGATACTACGGTCAGCCCCAGTATCTAGGAGGCCAGATATGGGTTTGTCATCAATGGATAGTTTTAACAAAGGCCGAGTGCCAAGATCCAAAGAACAGAAAACATTAGAGACTCCAGTTGAACCAAAACCCCTGCTGCCACGTTCCAAATCGTTTGCGGGAAATCTGGAATGGCAGCTAGGCAAGAGGAGCAATTGAGCTATCCTATCTCCCGGGGATATGGCAGAGACACCACGTGGGGAAGAAACCATTATCTTTACCTGTCCGGTATAATCTGGATCAATTACTCCAGGATGAATTATTACTCCCTGCATAGTAACAGAACTCCTTCCTAGTATCAAACCTACTGTATTTGAGGGTAAAGGGCCTTTGAAATCAGTGTCCACTAGTTGGATCCCCATTTGAGGGGTTAGTATGAGTCTGGTAGCGGAACAGAGGTCAAGTCCTGCGCTCCCATTGGTTGCTCGTCGGGGTGGCCCCAATGCATCGGGGGGCTCAGATTTGGCCATCCTTCCGATACTGCCCCATATATTTGAGGGCCCTGGGGTCGAGGGCCCCGCCTCCAGTTTTTTGGCTGGGCTCCAGTGGTAAACGGTCGTCCAGTGATGTCCTTTACTGAACGGCATTCATTGGCCCAGTGGTTCCCCTTCTTACATCTGGGGCATAGCCCAAGCGCCCCCCGCTGGTGAAAGGATTGTCCGCTACTTCTATTTCGCTGTGGGCATTGGCGTTTCATGTGACCCGGTTGTCCACAAGCAAAGCAATTACCTGTCTTTGGGCTAAATTTTCCTTGGGACATTTGCATAACTGCAGCAACCAATCCTGCATTGGTCAATGGGCCTCCTAATTCTCTGCACACCTTCATCCAGACCTCCAACCCCTTGCTCTTATAAGGAGTAATGGCGTGTCTACATTCTTTAGTACTTTGCTCAAATATAAGCTGTTTTAGTAATGGCATTGCGGTATCAGCGTCCCCAAAGATGTGGCCCCCAGCTTCCATAATTCTACCTACAAAATCTGAAAAAGGTTCCGTGGGCCCCTGAAGGATTTTGGTTAGATTTCCCCCCACCTCGCCTCTATTTGGGAGAGACTTCCATGCTTGGACGTCTAATGCATTAATCTGATCATAGACCTGAACTGGATAATTTGTCTGCGCTGCCGCAAACCTTCCTTGTCCCATCAGCATATCTTGGTCCCAAGCAGCCTGACCATCACGAGCATTAAGAGCTGCTTGTCTGGTGGCAAATTCAAGATAAAATACTTTCCAATCTAAATATTGGCCTGTGGTCAGACATGCTCGGGCCAGATTTTGCCAGTCACTCGGAGTCATACAATACCGATGCAGAGACTCCAGCTGAGTCACCATAAAGGCAGCATTGGCTCCATAGGCACGTACCGCCTCCGCCAGCCTTTGAACAATCTTCCAATCTAGCGGCTCATGATAGCAGTTCCCTTGTTGATTTTGAAATACAGGGAAGCACTGAGCCTCTAGTTATTTCCAAGTTTCAGGATGTAAACTATTCCCTCCTGCTCTGTTGCAAGCATAAGGAGGTGGCAGGGGCAGTTCCGGGGCTGACGGTTCTATCTTTACTTTTACTTTCTCCAAGCTGGCAGCAAGGCTTTCCACATCCCCGTCTGACATGTCCCCTTCACTAGATTCTTCTTGAATTTCAGGGTTTTGAGAGCGCTCTTCCTTAACCTGGTCTAAGGCTTCACTCCCTTCTTTTATCTCTTTTCCGCACCGTTCATCATCCCTTATGCAATTTTTTACCAACTTCCACACCGGCAGTACTCCCTTGTATAAGTCTCCCTGTTCCTCAGCAAACTTTAGGTCCCTCCCTAACTTTTCCCAACTAGGTATTGTAAGGCATCCCATCACTGGGAACCATGGAGCGACCTGATCTACTGCTGCCAAAAATCTGTCTAGAGTTTCTCTCCTCAGCTCAATTCCTTTTGCCCTCAATAGAGCCTTAAGGGCACAGCGCACCGTCAGAGCAGATGTTGCCTTTCCCATAGTGCTAGTTAGAGCCTGTCTTGGAACCAGGAGCCTATCGTCTCATTCTGAGAACCTTAATTGTCCCGCTTTTCCGGGGAACTTTATTGTCCCCTTTTTCCGGGGAGCTTTTATTGTCTCTTTTCCGAGAACCTTAATTGTCCCGCTTACCTGGGAGCTTACCGACTAGTCACCCTGACCGCAATGAGTTCTGAACGAGAAAGGAAGAAGAACGCGTTCCCCGTGAGGGCCGCCACTTGATGCCTTTAATTCCGACTAGCAGAAATAAAGCACCTCTAGCTCGTTCTTCTCAATGCGGTTTATTCAGGCCTTTTACAGTATTTTTACTTCCTTTTTTCTTCTTTTTGTTCTTCCTCTCCCCAAGACCAGAAAGTCCCTCTATCCACCTTCCCAGCCCAGGTTGCGTGGCCTCAATCTATTGGTATCATCTGGCCTGATCTTGTATACAGGGTGCACCTGCGCAGCTCAAACAGTGAGCGTGGCTTTACTTTGAGATAGGAGGGAATCAGGTGTGAGTCATAAGACTCAGGTGTGAGTCATAAGACTCAGGTATTAGTCATAAGACTTGGCTAAAGTCCTGGGCGCCTTCTTGGGACTGTCGCCACACCCGCTCTCCACACTAAAGTAAATTCTTTCTTCCATAAGTTATTTCTGGTTATTTATTTAATTAATTTTTTTTTCTCTTTTTGAGACAGGGTCTCCCTGCAGCCCCAGCTGTCCTGGAAATCACACTGTAAACCAGGCTGGCCTTGAAATCACAAAGATCTGCCTGTCTCTGCCTCCCAAGTGCTAGGATTAAAGGCATGAGCCACCACGCCCAGCTCCTGGTTATTTATTTTTATCACAGCAACAGAAAAATAACTGATACAGCAACCCTGTAGCATTCCATATAATATCCATATTTATTATGCTTATTGTTTACTGACTATCACACTTTCTTAGCTCAAAGAGTCAATGATACACTGGTTTTTAATCTTTTTTTTTTCCATTTTCTACTAATACATCCCAAATATTCAAAACCGCCTTGTACACAGTACATGTTTCATATTTCTTAAAGGTTCAGTGGTTATGTTTGGAAGGCTATTCTGCCAAGTGGATATTTTATATCTGTTTTATAGCTACATAAACACAGATGTGGAGGCCAAATGACATCCTCAACACCACATAGAGAAAGCTGTTTGCTCAGAATCTAGCTGCTGTCTGCATTGTACCACTCCAGGGTCTCATGGCATGTGATGATCAGATTGCTATGTCCAATACTGGAGAATGAGAATGTTTTAAAAGAAGATAGTGCCAATGGACTCAGAAGAATTCTAGAAGTTCCAGAAAGAAGGAAGACTGAGAAAAAAAAGCAATGATTCTGTCTAAGTTATAATATATTTTGCGGTGGAATTTCTATAGCAATGGTGTCAAATCCTGCCAGAAATGGATGATGGTATGAGTGAAGAGAAGGTATAAAAGAGAGTGAATAATTGCTCATCAAAAATTATAGAGGGGCTGGAGAGATGGCCTAGCGGTTAAGAGCGCCGACCGCTCTTACAGAGGACCCGGGTTCGATCCCCAGCACCCACATGGCGGCTGAGAACCGTCTGAAACTCCAATTTCAGGAGAACTCCAGTTCCAGGGGAATCCGAGACCCTCTTCTGACCTCCGCGGCATTGCACAACACGGGTGCACAGACTTGCATGCAGACAGTACATTCATACACATACGGAAATAAATAAAATTAATAAAAAAATTAAAAAAATTATAGAGTGAGAAATGCATAGTTACAGGGCAAGGACAATTAATTTATAATTAAGGGTATTTATAGGAAGAGGAAAGGGGTGAATGGTGATAAAAAGATATAGAGATGAGAAGGGACAAGTCTTAGAACTTAGCATCTCCATTCTCAGAACCACTTCTGATTGCTGCCTCTCCTTAAACTTACTGCCTCACCCGGTTACTTTTTCTTCCTTTCTTTTAAGAGCATTTGTGGCTCATTGTGACTTAAAGATGGTGATCTTTATTCCTCCTCCTCAACATGTTTTTAATCGTATTTGTAAAATATCTTTTAATTGGAGAAAGATCACCAAACCTGGGATTACATGAGAGTTTGCAAAGAAGAAAAGAAAATGGAATGGAGGTTAAGGCATTTGCTCCACTAATTTTCTTGAACTCCTACTGAACCCTATTGTATGAATGAAATTTGTAATCACCAAATGGTCCTAAGGTAGAAGACCTTTTTACCAAGAAGATGCCTGTAACCAATATTTTCTTAGTCAAAATTATGCTAAAGGTCTGGGGATACAGCTTAGTGGCAGAGTGGCTGCCTAACATGATCAAAGCTCTAGGTTTAATCCCCACACTTAATATATAAATAAATGATCTCTGTGTGTGTGATATATGCATGTGTCTGCATGTGTGCCCATGTATGGGGGTGCACATGTCCATGTAAGCATATGTGGAGGACAGAGGTCAACATTCAGTATCTTTGTCACTATCTATCATATTTTTTGAGACTGGGTCTCTGGCCTATAATGACTGGGTGGATCAGTTCCAGGAGCCTCCTGTTTCCATCTCCCCAACACTGGCGTTATAACCACATATCAGTGGATCTGGCTTTTTATTTGGGTGCTAAGGTCCTGAAGTCAGCTCCTAATGGTTACATAGCAAACACTTTACTGACTGAGCCATCATCCTGGTCTCATAAAATAATAATTTGTTATCACCATTGATTAAAAAATAGCATGATTACATTGAAAAACTGGTAGAGATTTGGAAAGGGAGTAAATAAATGCCAAACTCATCTTACAACTAAGTGATAAATTTCACAGTACTGTTGAAGCTTGGTAATACACTTTGGTCAGTAAACAATACTCAGAAACTATAGAAGACATACAGAATTGCAAATCCATATTCCAAAACACAATCACATAACTTCAGTTAGAGAATCACATCACTAGTTATCATAGCACTTGTCCTTTTTTTTTTTTTTTTTTTTAAACTCCCCAGACTGTGATCTTCATCTCTAGGAGTTCAACTAGGTATTCCACATTCTCTGTAGGACACAGATTAAGTAAGGTACAATAGGGATGTAGAAGAACAACAGAAAAATAATGGAAAATCTCTTTGGCTCAGGGAATGGGTGAGGTCCAACATCAAGGCAAAGACCACCTGTGGTGTCAAGACCATATCTGGCTCTGAAGGGAAGTGGGAAGTTTGTTCTGGAGAAACAGTTCTTCTGAGACTAGGATTTGCAAATGACAGAGACCTTGCCTGCCCTCAGCATAAGCACAATACAGAGGCAAAGCAACTGCCATGCACATACTGAGACCTTGGCGGGGACAGCCACGTAAAGAAGGCTGAAACTGCTGCCCAGCTTTGGGACGAACTCCATCTTCCTATCTGCTCCACCATCATCCCATCACCAGAGGGATGTGGAACCATGGCTCAGGGTTGAGGACCAAAGCTCCAGGTGCCTGCGAGGGGACAGCCAGAGCTCACAGGAGGGAAACAGCTCCACGTATGTAGGAAACCAACACTCCTGCTCACAAGAGGAGACCACAGCCCCAGGCTCACAGGTGTAATGGTGTGTGTGGAGACTTGGCACAGCTTTGGTTTCATGGGAAGGGAACCACAGCTCTAGGTTCATGGGAGGGGAGTGCAGCTCAAACTCTCAGGAGGGGACAGCTCTTGCTCCTGGACCCCAGCTCCAGGTTCTCAGTAGGGGACTGTAACTCCAACTCATAGAAGGGGACAACAGCTCTAGGTTCACAGGAGGGGACCACGACTCCAGTTCCCCAAATGGGACCAAAACTCTGGGTCACAGGAAGGGAACCACAGTTCCAGTTTAACAGGAGGGATCACAGGTCTGGCTCGCTGGAAGTGCCGCAGCTTCAGTTGACAGGAGGGTACCATAGGTCCAGTTCATGGACAGAAGCACAGCTCCAGCTCATGGAGGGGGATACCACCTCCAGGATCACAGGAAGTAACCACAGCTCCAGCTTAAGGGACCCCAGCTCCAGGTTCACGGGTGGGGACCACAACTCCAGGCCCGCAAGAGGGACCACAGCTCCAGGTTCCCATGTTCACAGGAGAGTACAGTATCCTCAGGTTCATGGTGAGGGGAGCTCAGCTATAGCTCCTAGGTGGGAACTACAGTTCCAGGCATAGGAAGGGACCCGAACTCCAGGTTTAGGAGGTGACCACAGTGCCAGAATCACAGTAGGCGACCATATCTTCATCTCATGGGAAACAACCTGGCTGGCTTTAGCTCCTGGGAGACAATTACAGGTTGAGCTTACTGAAGGGTAACACACCTCCAGGCTCTCAGAAAGGGACCACACAGCTCCAGGTTCCTTGGAAGGGACCATAGCTTCAGGTTCATAGAAGATGATCACAGTTCCAGGCTCATGGAAGGGGTTACAATTTCTATTACAGTGGTTCCTACTATTTTCCTATCACCCATCTCTCCATTGCTCAGTGCACATGATTATACTTGTGCTTAAGGTAGATCATTTTGACTCCTGTGCAGCAAACAGGGGCAACAGGTACTTCTTGGCTTTAATATCTCACTGGAGTAACATCAGTATTGGAGAATACCACTTTTTGCTTTTGTTCAAGGAGAGCGATGGATTGTGTGTGGTTTTCTTTCTCATGGTCAATGTTCCAGTTTACGTTTTGCTATCTGCAGTTTTCTTGTGTTTCTGCTTGGCCAGGGGGAGCCAGAGATGAGATCTCTTCTTACTGGAGTCACGTTTAGCGAGGAGACACCATGGCCACCATCTTGGCTCTCCACCCATTTTCTTTCTTACTTGCCAGGTCCCTGTGCCCAGCGATTGGCCCTTGTCCTCCTTGGGGTTGTTTGCCTGGGTGCTGATGGTGAGCCAACCCTGGGTGAACTGAGAGGTGGCCACCGTGGGACTGGTTCCAGCAGGATAGGCCAGGGGGACTGCACCAGCACAGTGGGCTGCCCACAGCCTCCTCCTGGATGCATCTGCCACACAACCCAGCACTCTGAGACAGCATCCAGGGCCCACAGCCAGCCCAGCTTCTCCTACTGCAGCTAAAGGGTGGCATCGAGGGAAATGATAATCTTAAAAGGAATATATGAAGTATATTTTAGAAATAAAATCTGATGGTTCATTTCCCAAGGTGCCCTGAATCAGCCTAGGTCTAGCTACACACGAAAATGTTAGACAACTGTTCAACCTGGCCATTAAAGATATTCTCCTCACTCAGCTCTGCTCTGCTTCCCTCCCCCCAAACTAGAAGATTGTTTTGGTTTTTATTTATTTTTTTTTAATTTATTTATTTTTGTATGTGTATGAATGTACTGTCTGCATGCAGGTCTGTGCACCCGTGTCGTGCAATGCCGCGGAGGTCAGAAGAGGGTCTCGGATTCCCCTGGAACTGGAGTTCTCCTGGAATTGGAGTTACAGACGGTTCTTAGCCACCATGTGGGTGCTGGGGATTGAACCCGGGTCCTCTGTAAGAGCGTCGGTGCTCTTAACCGCTAGGCTATCTCTCCAGCCCCAGGTTTTTATTTTTTAAGACAGGGATTCACTATGTAGCATGACTGGCCTGGAGATCCCTCCATATACCAGGATGGCCTTGAATTCTCAGAGATCTGCCTTCCTCTGCCACTTGAGTGCTGAGATTAAGGTGTATACCACCATGCCTTGCTGACCAAACTAAAAATTTAAAGTAGAATATCACTCTAGACCCCTCCTTTTGTTTTTTTTTTTTCCTTTCAATCATAGCCTCATTTTATTATATTCAAGTATTTAGAAATGAGTGTAAAAGTTAAATTGATTATTGAGTATGAGGTCTAACAATTCTCTGTAATCATGAATGATGGATGTGTTCCATGGTGTGTTTTAGCTACCCTCCTTTTAATATTATGCTATAAGTCTTCAAGCTATTACAATGGAGGTGACTGCTAACAGATATATTGAACCTCTCTGTTTCATTTCTTATGAGATAGTTTCTTGAAAAATTAAACAAAAATACTATTTAAGTCCTGTCCACTGACACAATAACTATCATAGATGCCAAAGAAAACCAGATAGAAACATGAATCTCTGACATTTTGATGTTTTCAGCTATGAGAAAGAATATGGGACAATTGTTTTTCTGGGACTGGGTTACCTCACTCAGAATGATTGCTTTCATTTCCATCTATTTACCTGTGAATTTCATACTTTATTTTTTTTTAAAGAATGGAACAATATTCCACTGTGTGTACATACCACACCTTCATTACCCATTCATCAGGTGATGGACATCCAAATTGTTTCCAATTTCTGGCTATTATGAAAAGGGCAGCAATGAGCATAGATGAATAGGTATTATGGTAGTAGGGTATAGAGTCTTTTGGGTCTATGCCCAAGAGTGGTAAGACTGGGTCCTATGGTTGATCAGTTTCAAGTTTTTTGAGAAATCTCCACACTGGTGTCCATAGCAGCACCAGCAGTTTGGACTCCCACCAGCAGCGCATGAGTTCACCTTTTCTTCCTATCCTCACCAGAATTTGTCCTTTTGTTGTTTAGATGTTAGCTATTCTGAATGGGATAAGATGAAATCTCAAAGTGGTTTTCATCTGATTTTCCTGATGATTAGAAATGTTGACCATTTTAAAGTATTTCTCAGACATTTGCATTTAATCATTAGAGAACCAATGATTACTTGGAGGGGAAGAAACTATCTCTTTCAAGAATGGAACTCTTAGTAGATGAAGACACTGAAGGACATTTGGGGACACAAATTATATATGAATATATATATATATATATATATAAAATATATATTATATATGTGTATCAGAGTACATTAAATTGAGCAGGGGCAATTATATTTTATTAAAAATTATATTTTATTAAAACCATAAAATATGTTTTTTTGTGTGTGTGTATGAGTGTACTGACTACATGTAAGCTGGTACACCTGAGTCGTGCAATGCCTCAGAGGTCAGAAGAGAGCATCGAATTCCCTTGGAACTAGAGTTAAAGATGGTTCTTAGCCACCATGTGGGTGCTGGGAATCGAACCCAGCTCCTCTACAAGAGCAGTCAGTGCTCTTAACCACTGAGCCGTCTGTCCAGCCCCAAAATATGGTTTTAAAGGAGAAAATAGAAACTAGAGCAAATCTTCTCTATTATTACAAATAAGCAGCTAAAGATGGCAGTGTGGGACTGGAATCCATTCAGAATATAGCAGGAAGAAGTGAGAATTTAGCTAAAGAGCAGGAGGAAAAATGTACTGAAAAACTAAGGAGAGATTTCAGTTCTTAGGACTTAATCTTACAACTTGTCTATGAAAGGTAGACCAAGGTGACATGTGCAGAAATGGGAAAATTTTTCATCAGATATTGGGGGTGACAAGTTATCAAGAGTCGGGCTGGTACTATGCTAAAATAGTGTAGCGAGTATTTTCTAGAAGCACATTTTAAGAAAGTACCCATTGGGGCTGTAGAGATGGTTCAGTGGTTAAGAGCACCAACTGCTCTTGCAGAGGACCTAGGTTCAATTCCCAGCACACACATGGTGGCTAAGAACCATCTTTAAGTCGGGTGTCGTGGCGCATGCCTTTAATCCTAGCATTCAGGAGCCACAGGCAGATGGATCTCTGTGAGTTCAAGGCCAGCCTGGTCTACAGACTGAGTTCCAGGCCAACTGGGGCTATAGGGAGACACTGCCTTAAAAAAAAGGGGGGGGGGACCTAGGAGGTATTTAGGAACCTGACTAAAGTTGATCAAGCAGTCTCTGTCATAGAAGTTCCTGCAGTATGTGAGATAAATTAAAATTTCTGCATTCATACAGAATATATTCTAGTGGGTACTTCCTGTGGTGTGCACCTCAGAGCCCTTCTGAATGCCTGCCATGCAGGTTTGGGCTTATTCAGGATTCTTGATATTGTCCTCCACAAGGCACGGTCTCAGGATGATGCTGAAGCTGTTTCAAGTTGCTCTGTAGGCAGCATATGTAGGTGAGTGGGAGCCTGAGCAGAAGAGAAGGAACAAGAGATATGTCACAGGATGACAGCAGCTGACATATTGGTTTCTGAGCTCATTTAAACATGAAAGCTGTCAGGAGGGAGCCAAGGATCTGTTGCTGTCAGATGGAAAGAGGTTGAAGCAATTGACATGTGGGGAAGTTTTTGTCCTGGTTAAAATCATCACCATAGGCTTTGCTCCTCAAACAGAGAAATTTGAACATCCTAGTCATCTCCTCTCTCCCCAGTGCTCTGATGAGTCCACCTGAGACCTCAGTATGCTCACCATCCATTCAGTCTTTGCCACCTACGTTGCCAGATCATGACCTTTTCTTGCTTTGACTCCTCAGTGGCTCTTCGGTCATCTCACATTTTACAATCTCAATGTCAACTTTTGACCATGATGTACACTGCTCTCTATCTAGTCAGGTCACATTCCTACTAAATTGTATACATTGGTTCACAACATAGTTCAGGATGTGACCATACTCTACATTTTAAAACATTGCCATGGGCCCTTCCCCACACATGGTCTGCACTGCACAGGGATGGCTTTCTTACTGCCCGCTTGCTCACTCGCTTGCTCGCTCACTCACTCCCCTCTGATTACATTTATGCTGTTCTTACCATCTCAAGTTTCCAAGCTGACATTCAACCCAAACTCTGACTCTAAATTTAATGTGTCTTAATATAAGCTCTTCTCTGGAATTCTTAGTCCTACATCTTCAAATTAAAGAAGGGATTCTTTCTTCCACCATCTTAACATTCTTTATATATCTTATACCACTTATCACATTGATTAAGAGTATATTTCTTTTGCTAAGTCTGTCTCTATTCTTGTTACTAAGTGAAATGACAAGCATTGGGAAAAAGTCCAGAAGGTAGATTTCTTTTTTAAATTTCTCTTCCTGTATGGGAAAGCTATTTTTGTATTCTACATTTCTCCTGTGGTATTAGGATGATCTGTTTTTCTTTTAAATAAACAGGAACATTTGGGTAAGTGAACATATTCAAGTGATGGGAGTGTGAAGCACCCAGACAGTGCAGAGAAATTCCATGCCCGAGCCTGGCCCTCTGCATCATCTCCACCTGCTGTTTCTGAATCATAGTAATAAACAAATACCAGTGCTTTCATTATGATGCATGAACAGAGTGGGTATCAAGGTCCAAGAAGGACAGTTAGAGCAACCACCCTGAGACATGCTCATTTTTATTTATTTAGAGTGTTCTGCTTAACATTTTCAGTGAAAGTTAACAACAGGTTGAGAAAACTGTGAAAACAAGCTGGAATGTTCACTGTGGATTTCTTGTGTTGTGAAGACAATTTCTGCTTCAAATCAAGATGGAGATACAGGGACCTGGTTTACCCTTTGTCTTTGTCTAGTTGTAAGAATGAAATACTGGAGACTGCATAACTTGCAAAGAATATAAATCTATTTTTCCCACTTCTGAAGGCTAGGAAGTTCAAAATCAAGGTGTTGACATTTGATGTCTGGTAAGGGTCTTCTTGCTGTTTCCCCACAGGAGAGAAGAGGGGAAGAATAGCTTAGCTAACCAAATGCTGTGTGAAGCATCTTTTTAAAGAGGCTTGATCCTAGTAAAGCGAGAACAGCCCTTATGTCTTCATTACCTCTTAAAGTGATCATTCTGACATCATTTGCATTTTTCAGGAGACACATTCAAATCAAAGCTCTCTTCTGCCTGAAGGGACAACAATAGTAACAACAAACACTTGGACAAAGCAGTGTTCAAGATGCTGAGAGCAGGCGCAGTGTTCAAGATGCTGACACAAAGCAAGTAAAGCCAGTGATCCGTGGTAGATGTGAAACAAAGGATAACTTTTCATCTGTTTGTTTCAGAACAAAAGCCAAAATATAGCAAATCAGAAATCTATGCAGACTCACCCCAGCACTCTGCAAAGAAAGTAGAACTAGAGAAAAATCAACCAGCACATATGAAATTTTAATGGTGGAGACAGAACTTCACTCTCCTGAAGCCCACAGGGCATGGCCCTCAGAAGGTGCTATGTGGTATCATGAAAGGTAGACAACAGAGTATTGAGTAGTACAAGATGTATGGATGAAGGTGGGTGAGGAAGGCCAGAGCTTCCTATGAGCTTCTGAGTACAAGAAAATGTCAGAATAGGAAGGTTTTAAGTAGAACTACTGTGAACTAGACTTGTGGTCTGTTCAACATTCAGGAGAATGAAGAATGCATTTAAAAAAAACCCTGAAAGTTGTCCTCAGCCGTGCTCCCAGCTTCCGGATGACTGGAGCTTTCTACGATGCCCTAGAATACCTTTGTCTATCTGGATATCTGTCACCCCCTTCTTGACCTTCTCATTGGCTTCTTCCAATGACCTTGTCCTGAGGACAGCAGCAGGAATCCCAGGCAGGTCCATACTTTGTTTCTGGGAGTTTTGTGCTCATTTAGCTATTATTACTGAGCTGTAAACCCTGTCTCAGAGACCATGGTTCATAAAGATTACTTATATAAAGGACACTATTGTTGGGCTTGATAACTTTATAAATTTGATTTCACCTTTGAGGTCCTTTAGTATCAGGGAAATGTATAATGCTCTCATTTATCTAAATTTTTACCGATTCCCAAGTAGAAACTATGTTGTCACACTGATATATTCAAAAACTTTAGAGCCAGGCAGACCTTTACACCACTTTACAAAACAGTTATCAAAGCTTCTTGACTGTGCACTGGCTTTCATTATGATGCATGGATAGCAGTGAGCATCAAGGTCCAAGAAGGACAGTTAGAGCACCTGCCCTCAGCCATATTTCAGGGTTTTATTGACACTTTACTTCACCCACCCCACCTTTCTTTCATGTCTCTTACTATGTTACTGTTATTATTATGACTGACCATCATACATCATAATCACAGGTGGACACCCATATACAGGAGCCACCGTTCTCCCGAAAGACCCTCGCGTGATGCGTATTATTTCACACTGCAAACATTTAACCCCACTAGACTGAAAACAGCAGAAGCAGGGGAGGGAACAGGAGGTGACAAAGGAAGAGGAGGAGGCAGAGTGGGAAGCACTGGGTGACAGGAAGAGGCGAGGCATATGAGGAAACAGGGATCCAGCAAGTTTTCAGAAGAAAAGCAAACTGTATCTGATGAGGACATGCATCTTTCCTCTCCTCATGGTACATCAGTTAATGGTGACTGTGGAGAGCAATGGAGATGTCACATCTACAGCACTGTTCCCACACAATTACTGACATAAGGGGTCCCTCTGAATACTGGAACATGATCTTGGCTTCTTTTTAATTTTGTTCTTCCTTTTTTTTTAATTTTTTATTTATTTCTGTATGTGTATCAATGTACTGTTTGCATGCAGGTCTGTGCACCCTTGTCGTGCAATGCCGCAGAGGTCAGAAGAGGGTCTCGGATTCCCCTGGAGCTGGAGTTCTCCTGGAATTGGAGTTTCAGATGGCTCTCGGCCGCCATGTGGGTGCTGGGGATCGAACCCGGATCCTCTGTAAGAGCGGTCGGCGCTCTTAACCACTAGGCCGTCTCTCCAGCCAATTTTGTTCTTTCTATTCAGATATGGGAGCAAATTCCATGTTCTCATTCATGTCCCTGAATATCATAAGCACTCATCTGCAGTTCCTAGAATACTCATGATGGTAATCCTTACAGATAAACACAGAATCCTTACACCCAACCCCAATAATTCCAGAGCAAATAACCAGTGCTTACTGAGTTTCTCACTTTTCTGGCACTCTTTGAAGACTTTGTGCCGCTTAGTTTCCAGACCACACAGTTCTTTGTAGTGTAAAAAAGAGAGCTTTGAAGTGACACAGACCCAAATTGACATTCTGGCTTTGAAACAATATGACCTTGGGAAAAAAAAATCACTTAACCGTTCCAAGAATGTATGTCCTCATCCAAATAACTGAAAGGATGAACTCAAATGGGGATCATTAAACTTGGCATGGCAGGCCCTACAAATGAATATTTCTTATTTCCTTAAATCTACTTTAGCTGATGACCACAAGGCAATTTCAACTAGGATATAAATTGAGATTCTGAATTGCCCACACATAATCTGCAGTCTTGGGAAGCCTCTGCCAGATATTGCAGCCTATAGTGGAGTTATATAAGGCAGAAAGCTATCTCAGTGGAAGTGGAAGTGGCTTCATCGTTATGATACATTTCAGGAGGAAGAGTAGGGGAAGAGCAAGGGTGCTGCTGGGAAAGGCTGTGTTGCTATAAAACATGCAGGTGCTTTTCACAGGCTGAAGGGAGTGGTGGGGGAAATGCTAAAGGTCTGAGGGGTGGTGTCAGGGCAGATGAAAAATACTGTTTGATTCCACTTATGGTAAGTCCAGTTTTGTGCACGGTTAAAATAATACAGCAGATTCCTACTGCACAACAAGAATTTTGGTCCTGGCCATTCAGACCTGACCGCTGCTTTCCCATAGTGTGATTTCATCCACCATAAAAGTCAGGAAGAATACCAGGAAATTCCTAAACTTTTTGTTGTTGTTGTTGTTGTTGTTCTCTATAACAGAAAGTATGTCATGATTTTGATCACAAACATTTTCTACAGATCTAGTTAGTCCTCCTGTAACACTGTGGTTAGCATCTTTAAGAATCACAAAATTGGAGTAAAAAATTCTAACTAAGAATCTGGAGTAGAAAAAAAAATAAGAAGGTATAAGTACTTTAAGGAAAAAGGATCCTAGAATGATACACCTAAATTCTGTCTGGAAAATTAAACCACTGAATGAAGGCCTTGAAGTATAGGCGAGATTTAAATGAACAGAGGAAAAACGGGTAGGTGATTCCAAGCTAAGAAGTGAGCTCACTCATGCCATAGTGCTTTTCAGAGTTTTCAGGGTCATTCATCAGGTGAGAAGCACAAAGACTGGAGATGCCATGGTGGACACTGAAACACCTTATCTGCTATTGCAATAGGATCTGTGAGGTATTGAGAACCCTTCTCAATACTAGATCTTAGAATATCATGGTTGGAATTAAAGGGCCTGGACAGATTTCTAAAACTCACAATTATTCATTTTTTTTTTTTTTTATACTTGGCAGTACTTTGAAGGGCTCAGACTACAGCAAGGCAACATGTTGCAAGGATAGTGAGATATCAATTACTTTTCATCACTCCCTAGCTTTCTCCCTTAATTATCTGCTGTGTCAGCTGGGATTTACTGCAGAATACTAAGAGCGATACCAGCTTTTCCAGCATCCCTGTCTCTGAAGAGCTCAAAGCAATGTACACATATTATTCCACTATTGTCATATAAATTAAAAATTCTGAAAAACACTTCTGTAAAAAAAAAAGGACGCTATGATTAGCTGTGTACACATTTTCAAGTAGAACATATTCTAGAGAAAGCTTACTGTAGCAGCCAAATCCGAGGAATCCTTAAAATAGTCCCACCTATATTTCATATATTTTATTTATTTTACTTGATAATATAATGTTTGTTTACATATTAAAGTTTACTAAACATTATAAAACATCAATAATAATCCCACCAGAATATAATACTCTGTCAACCCCAAGAGTTAAATAATGGATCCTAATTTTTTAAAGTATTTAAACTCATAGTAACATAGTTTGTAGGTATCAAGATGCTCATACTTACATATTTATGTCCATCGACTGGAAAAACCATAATTAGAGAATCTGTTAGTTATGGAATAGTGTTTATTATTTCATTCATTTTTTTAAAAACCCTACAAGATAAGCAAGGGCAGCTCTAATTAACCTCAGGCCATAAGTGCAAAATATTATTAGTCAATCCACATTCAGTGAGCTCCTGTCTGTATTGTTTCTGACCTTGTAGAACTACCACTTCTCAGACAGCTGCTTCCCAATATCAGAAATGACTGATCCGAGTTATGAAATTGCTGTTTTCAGTAATAGTTGTGCATATACAGAGTAATTAAGTTGAACTCAAAAAGAGGAACGAAAGAACACCCTTCAACACTCAAGAGCTCCTCAACGGTTGGCAAGCTACCCTTCAGGGTTAAAAACCACTTATACATTAAAACAATGGAATTTACATGCTTCAGAGGCTTTCTTTCCCCTTATCTTGTCTGTTAGAATTAATAAGTTAGGCACATTCAGCTCCGAATAGAGGCTTGATTGCATGCCTTTTGCTAAGGATCTGGGACGTGAGGAGACTGCACTCTGAGATACAGAGTAAGTGCCTTCTGGACCCAAAGCTTCCTTCTATTGTTTCCATTTTTATTTCCTATTGTTTGCATGTCAACATTACCCATTGCTTACAAAGATATAATAAAAATTATAAGCGTTTTATGTGCAGGCTAAGGGTGGAATCTAGGTTCTTGGTTTCTAATTGTGCTATTTGAGTAGCAAATTATGGCACATAAAATCAAAAGGCATCAAGATTATCTTCATTTAGAATTTTGTTTAGTGTTATAGTCAATCCTAGGAAACAAATCAAGTTTGGGAAGAGGGATGGGATTTTGATTAGGAAGCATTTCTTCCTAATTCTAGATTAAATTTTGCCTTATATTGCTTGAGAAGCTATTAGAGCTTCCATATGAAACAAGAATAAATTTCTGTAGCATTTGTAGATTAAGAGGTTAAAAACAGCATTCTGTTTATTGGGTAAAGTATTGAGAAGGAAATCCTGAAATACTGATTGTCTCTGAATTAGCTACTTGATTATATTAATTATCTTTTATGCATTGGCTCTCCACTTTCTGAACAAGGTTAATTATAGCTACCCTCACTTATCTCACAGGGCTCTTTAGAAGTATGGCTAGAATAATAAATATACCAAATATATCTGAAGTGAGACACCCCCAACAGATAATACTGAATTAATAAAGCAGCACATTATGGAACAGTTTTAAAAAATATTTTACTATTTTTATGAATTTGTGTGTGTGTTAATGTATTTATTGCCTGTAAGTATGTAAATGCACCAGTGTCATGCAATGCCCACAGAGGTCAGAAGAGGGCATAGGAGCCCCTGGAACTGTTATGGACTGCTGTTAGCTGCCATCTGGGTTCTGGCAATTGAACCCAAGTCCTCTTCAAGAGCAGCAAGTGTTCTTAACCACTAATCCATCTCTCCAGCCCTATTCTGTTTTTTTGAGACAGGGCCTTACTATATAATCCAGGCAGGTCTTGAAATTGTGATCCACTTGCTCGAGGTTTATAGGTATGCACTCATTTTATACATGTGGAATGAGCCATAACATGGCTCTGGCATGGTTATATGACTGTACCCAGAGGCAAATTACAAAGCATTGTGAACTCAGAACCCTGATAGCTACATACACTTAATTCCAATTAAAGACAGAGGGATGTTGTTGAGACCCTGCTACATTTTATGTTTGCCCATGCTAGGTTAGGAAAACTGGTAACTAAAGTTTTCAAACCAATTGTTCAATATCCCTTATTTTAATTATTGAGGCTTAATTTTCATTATACTCTAAAATATTAAATAAAAGTAATATTGGTATCACTAAATAGTTTATAAAAATGATTCTTTATTGAGGGTTTTCTTTGTACCTTGAGCTATTCCAGATGGTCTGGGAATTAAAATGGGCTGGGGATAAAGGTCTGCTACCTTTCCTTAAAGACCACTGTATCACCATTGCTGTGATAAAATGCCATGACTAAAACAACTTGTAGTAGGAAGAGTCTATTTGGCTTATGGTTCCAGAGGGTAAGAGTCCATCATGGTGAGGGAGTCATGGTGAGAAGAAGCTAGAGTAGAGAGCTGAGGGCTCCTAACTTCAACCAGGTGCAGGAAGCAGAGAAAGTGGCAGTTGAACTTGGTAGGAACTCTCAAAGCCCACCCCACTGACATGGTTTCTCCATCAAACCCACACCTCCTAGGGATTCAGTGACCTTCCCCAAACAGTACCACCAACTGAGCAAGTGTTCTGATGCTTTTGCCTATGGGAGACACCTCGGTCAAGCCACCACAACCACTCACTTGGAAATTGGTAGTTTAAATATATAGACCAATGGAAGCAATTAGATTATACTGTGTATGGTACTAAGCGGTAGAATTTAAGGAAGGGGATATCACTAGAAGTATTGTCTCCATAACTTCAAGGAAGAAGTAGGAATGGAATCCTGTAAGTTAGTGGGATTGTGTCCATTTGACACAATCAAGACTCATCTGGGAGCAGAGTTTCAGTGAGGATTGTCTAGATCAGGTTGGCCTGTGGGCTTACCTGGGGTTAGTTTACCTTGATTATGTTCATTGAGGTGGGAAGTCTCACTCGCGGTGGGTGGTATCATTTCCTAGGCAAGAGATCTTGAACTGTTTAAGCCTGGACAAAGTGAGCTGAGCACAAACATACATAGATGAATTCACTGTTTTCTGCTGTTGGCTGTGGATGTAATATGGCTAGATGCTTCGAGTTCCTGTTGCTTTGACTTCCTGTAAGAACGGAACCGTGACAAGTAACATAAACCATCACAACAATCTATTCAAGATCATCGCTTCTGGAGTTCTGAAATCTCTCAATACTGGTTTGATCTCTACCATTCCTCAGTATCATTTGTTCAGATCATAGGACTTCAAGGTCATGACTTATTTTCTGCAGAACAAATTTCCCTGCCTGGCAAGGAAAGTCAAATTCAATACAGTGGTCCCAATTTTATTTTGTTACACGGTAGGCCACCTGCTACACATAACATCCATTTCCCTCTCTTCTGCTCAATTGTTTCGGATGCCTAGCAGCTGAAGGTGCTGAAGCCTTCAGCTGGGAGACTATGCCACAGGCTTGGGGGTGCTCTTATTTGAACCAGTTACTATCCCTGTTTTTTCAAAGTTAGTTTAGTACCCTAGGATCCCCTATCTCACACTGGAGAGACAGTCATTGTGTCTACAGTGGTCTTAGTCATTTTCCCAGTGACTTGGCAGCTGCCCCACTGCCCTTTTCCTATTTGTTTTGTTTTGCTGCTTAGGATTTACGAGTACACTCTCAAACTGGGTTAGATGTAGCAAGTGCATTTCCCACAGCTTCTGCATTCCGTTCTGGTTTTGGCATGTCCTACTATGATTTGTAATGACAGGCTTCTTTTAAAGGGTTCATCTTGTTGCCAAAGTAGGAGCCTGTGCCTGTTTCTGGAAAGGTGTGCTTTCTTTTCTTGATATTTCTCAAAATATTTGCTTATTCAAAAGATCTTCTAACTATTTCCTTCTTGATCATCTTGGATGCTTGTGGTTTTCAGGTTAACTGGTAGCCTTCCGTTGATGCTTAGTGTTAATTGGTCAAGTTCACAGGAACTGGAAACACATGGGAGGTAAGCCTCCAGATACACCTGCGGGGGATTATCTAAGTTATCTTAGCCTCTGGGTGGATTATCTTTATCAGGTTAACTGATGTTGGAAGACCTGCACATTGTGGGTAGCCTGGGTTGGGGCTTAGACTGCATAAAAAAAAAGGGAAATGTAGTCCAACACGAGCATGGAATCATTATCCTCTGTCTCCTGACTGTGGATGTGATATGAGCAGCTGCTAAGCTCTTGCTCCCTTGATGGTCCTTCAGAATGGACTGCATCATTACACTGTGAGCTAGTGCTAGGACTACAAACATGCACCTCCACTTTTGTAGCCATCAAAAGTAAAAATGTTTGTGTCAGTAAGATATAGCTATAGTTATGGCCATAAGAACTGTTGATTAGTTCAGATACACTAAAGATTATTTAACATCAGGGATAGTGAAACCAGACATGATAGTGCATGCTTTTAATCTTGGCACTTGGGAAGTAGATGGACGGGGATCTCTATGAGTTTGAGACTAACCTTCTCTACATAATTTGTTCCAGGCCAGTGATGGCTGCACCGTGAGATTCTGCCTCAAAAGAAGAAAAAAGATACAGTGAAAAAGCATATAGAACTAAATGTCACAAAGAAACCTTTTATACCCACATAGTCCTAGAAACAAGAGGCTTAGTAAGCCATAAGGTGGCACATGGAAAAACACCAGAAGGCAGAGCAGTGGGAGGACTGTGAATGATAGCCTCTTTGTGGTTTCTATGTGGAGTGCTGGGGTAACAGGGTAAATATGTTTAGAATGGGCCAGCTTGCATAATTTCAAAGGATCTGGAGAATAAGAACTGTTTCTACTCATCTGAGCCCTGGTCCTCTCATAAGTAGATAATGGTACAGAGTGGAAAAGCTAGATTAAAGGAGGTGATTTTGGGATATGCTCTTTGAATTGAAAGATACACTCATGTTTAGGAATTAGCTAACCCTGGATGGGGAGTCCCTTCCATTGCCATTAAAATGCCAAAGCATCAACATAAAAAAATGCTTAATATAGCTGGTGGAGGTCTAAAAGATGGTTCTTGGAAAAACAGCTCTAATGGCACATACTCTAATTGGTAGCATTGCTGAATTCTGTAAATGCCTGAACAAAGCTATGACTTATTTTAATCTGTTTCAAAAGATAACTTCTCTGACATTACAATATAGGACATGAACCAGAGAGAAACTGGAGTCAAGATCATCTTCTGGGAAGCATGATAACATCTTGATTTAATCACTGGAGGCTCACTGGGTGCTGGGAGTGGATTTCAGTCATGATTAAGATTTTATATTTTTCTTCCTTTGTACAGTGACTCACTTGTATTCTCTGTGCTAACCACTAATGCATTTACAGATGACTTTAGTGTGATGAAATGTTGCTTAGTATGGATTAGAGAGAGGAACAAGGAATTAGAATTTTTCTTAGGACTTTTACGACAAAAACAGTTTACAAGAATTTTACTTTAAAAATTGCTGGGCAAGCCAGGTGTGGTGGCACACGCCTTTAATCCTAGCACTGGGTAGGCAGAGGCAGGTAGATCTATGTGAGTTAAAGGCCAGCCTGGTCTACAGAGCGAGTTCCAGGACAGCTGGGGCACAGGGAGACCCTGTCTTGAAAAGACAAAAAAAAATAGACTAAGAAATGAAACAAAAAAATTAGAACATTATGCTTCTGTTGATTCATGTTTTTAAATATACCCGTATAAAATGACATCTCAATATTTGAGCACTTCTCCATGGATTTCTCACATTTCTACTTGTGTTTTAGGTGGAAACCTCACTTACCTTTTATATTACCTTCTTTTCAAGAATATATGTTCAGGAAACAGACTTTACCATCCCCAAGGGAGCAAGGGCCAGTCTGGCTTATTGTCTGTTAAGGAACCTTGGGCTTCCTTGAGCTCAGGCTTCCTCTCTACAGTACGTGGTATCCATCAAAATCCATAGGCCTTCCTTTTGTAATCCTGTGGGAACTGAGACTGACTAGGGGAACCAGGACAAATACCAACTTTGCCTACCACTATTTTTGTGAATAACAAATTGTCCTTTGTCTCTGATTTGGAAGTCTCAGGTCTTCTGTCAGTATTTATGAAGCCATGGTAGGCTAACTTGTGAAAGAGAGTGCAAGTATAATATCAGATCCTCCACAGTCCTTCAAGTTTAAGCAAACGGGTACACACATGTGCAAGAATATATTATAATAATACTGAGGGGGAAATTACTTGAGATTCCATAAAACTGGAACCCCCCAGATGTCTATAAATAGTATGGTAAAAAATACAGAGTAAACATTTATATGACTTAATGTACACAGTGTGTAAACAAGTGGGTAAGCTGCCATTCCATGCAGCACTATGGAGGAATCATATAGGCACCTTGTTGAAATAAGGAAGGGAAGCATGGAATACCACATCCTGCACTACCTTTTAAAAGATGAAGACATAGGGGCTGGAGAGATAGCCTAGCGGTTAAGAGCACCGACTGCTCTTGCAGAGGACCCAGATTCGATCCCCAGCACCCACATGGTGGCTAAGAACCATCTGTAACTCCAGTTCCAGGAGAACTCCAGTTCCAGAGGAATCCAAGACCCTCTTCTGACCTCCGTGGCATTGCATGACATGGGTGCACAGACCTACATGCAGACAGTACATTCATACACATACAAAAATAAATAAAATTAAAAAAAATTAAAAAAGATGAAGACATCAGTGATAACAACAAGGACAATACATGACAACAAATTTATTGCAGGCTTGTGCTATGGGGAGAGAAGGAGATGTTCAAGAGATACATGAGGATGCTGACAGCACATTCATTGTTCTGTATCCTAGTCTGTCAGAAGACACAGCAGTGTTTGCTTTGTGTTTGTTCATCATACTCTGCATTGTGTTTCAATTACTAGGTTTTTTCTTTAGTTTTTGTAGTTTCATAGCACAGTTTTCCATCAAGTGTAGAATCCCCTCTCCCATCAGAGTCCCTCTGATACCCCACCAAACCTTTTGTATTCAACCATGCATGGTAAGTCATATCCAGTCAAGCAGTTTTAAAGGTGTTTCTTAGCATTATTTTTTCTTCCTTTTAGAACTGTCTGTTCATGTCTATAGCCCATCTTTATATTGGGTTGTTTGCTTTCTTATCTCTTTGCCTTTTGAGTTAGTATTTTTTGTATATTCTTGATGTTAATCCTCTGTCAGAAGGGTCACTGTTAAAAATTTTCTCCCACTCTTCTATTCCTTGGCTGCTTCTGTTGCTGTACCGAAGCTTTGTAGTTTAATGAGGTCCCGCTTACTGATTATTGATCTTACTGCCTGAGAAGCTGATGATGCTGATTTAGAAAGCCCTTTCTTTTCACCATTCACCCCAATCGCAGCCTTTACATTCTACTACAGCAATGTAGTCTAGACACTCATTTGATCAACTTGATTGAACAAACAACCTGTCACCTCCCACTGGATGGTGGGCCTGTGGGGGTTTGGGCACAACAGCCTGCAGATTGGTTTTGCATGAAGGGTGCTTGTATTCATGGATTATCACTCATAGCTAAAAAATGAAAAAAAAAAAACTGAGAGAAAGATGCAGGACAGTTATGGCAGAATGCATGATCTGGGATGGGGTGGGGGTGGGGGGAAGGGAAAGGGAAATATGCCTGATCTGAATTGGAAAATGATGTATGAAATGCACAAAGCATCAATAAAAATTAAATAAAAAAAAAGAAAGCCCTTTCTTGTGCTTATATCTTAGAGGGTATAGCCCATATTTTCTTCTAGGAGTTTCAGGGTTTCAGGTTTTATATTGAGGTCTTTGATCCATTTGTATCTGACTTTTGTGCACAGTGAGAGATAAGGGTACAATTTCATTCTTCTATATGTGGAGATCCAGTTTGGTCAGCACCGTATGTTGAAGATGCTATCTTTTCTCCATCATGTGTTCTTGGCAACTTTTTCAAATTCAAGGTGGCCGAAATTGTGTGTGGGTCTTCTATAGTATTCCACTGATCTACCTGTCTGTCTATTTTTGTGCTAGTACCATGTAGTTTTTATTACTATAGCTCTGTAATATAGTCTGAGACCTGGTATGGTGATTCCTCCAGCATTGTTATTTTTGCCTGAGACTGCTTTGGCTCTCTGGGACCTTTAGTGATTCCATATGGATTTCAGGATTTTTTTTCTAGTTCAATGAAGATTGTTGTGGGTGTTTTGATTGGCATTGAATTGAATCTTTAGATTGCTTTGGGCAAAATGGTCATTATCACAATATTGATACTACCAAACCATGAGCATATTAGATTTTTCCATATCCTAGTGTCTTTCTCTATCTCTTTCATTAATGATTTGAAATTTTCATTGTAGAGATCTTTTACGTTTTTGGGTAGGTTGAGTGTGAATGGGAGGATCTCCTTGAATGCTTTTTCTGCTCATTTGTTATTATTATATTGGAAGGCTACAGATTCTAAGTTAATTTTGTAACCTGCCACTTTAGTGAAAATATTAATAATTTCTAACAGTTTTCTAGTGGATTTTTTGGATCTCTTATGTACATCATTTACAAATAGAGATTACATGACCTCTTCTTTCCCAATTAGTACTCCTTTAATTTCCTTGTCTCGTCTTACTGCTCTTTCAAGAGTTTCAAGTACTACAGTGAAAAGGAGTACAGATAGTGGACAGCACTGTCTTGCTCCTGTTTTTAGGGGGAATGCTTCCAGTTTTTCCAGAATGATGTTGGGTATGGGTTTTTTGTATACAGTTTTAATTATATTGAGGTATGTTCCCTCCAGACCAATGCTTTCTAGGACTTTTAACATGAATAAATGTTGGATTCTGTCAGAGGCCTCATCTGTGTGTATTGAGATCGCCATGTGGTTTTTGTCTTTAAGTCCATTTATATGTTTTATTACATTTATTTATTGAATCTGCATATCTCAAATAAAGCCAACTTGATAGTGATGGATGGTCTTTTTGATGTGTGTCTGTATGCAGTTTACAGGTATTTTATTGAGTATCTTTTACATCTATGTTCATTAAGGATATGGGTATATAGTTTGCTTTTTGTTGAATCTTTATTTGGTTATGGTATTAGAGTCATACTGGGTTCATAGAAGGAGTTTTGGAGTTCTCCCTCTATTTATATTCTGAATAATTTAAGTAGTATTGGTTGTAGATGTTCTTTGAGTGTCTGGTAGAACTCTGATGTGAATCCATCTTGGCCTGGGCTCTTTTTAGTTGGGAGGTTTTGTGTTACTGTTTCAATTTCCTCATTTGTTAAGGGTCTGTTTAAGCTGTTGAACTCTTCTTGGTTTAACTTTGTTAGTGTGCATGTTTTTAGAAATTCTTCTGTTTGTTTTAGCTTTTGAATTTAAGGGAGTATAGATTTTTAGAGTATTCCCTTACAATGTTCTAGTTTTTTGGTGTCTGTTGTGATGTTTTCCCTTTCATCTCTGATTTTGTTGATTTGGATTTGCATTTGCTCTTTCTTTCCTTTAATTAAAGGGATTAAAGGTTTGTCTATCTAGTTTAAACTTTCAAACAACAAGCTCTTAGATTCATTGATTTTTTTTATATTGTTTTCTGTGTTCCTATTTCACTGATTTCTGCTCTGATTTTTATTATTTCTTTTCATGTACTAGGTTTGGGATTGGGTTGTTTTTGCCTTTCCAAGTGTCTTCAATTGTTAAGTCATTTACATGGGCTCTTTCTGATTTTTCAATGTAGGCACTAAGAGCTATAAATTTTTATCTTAGGACTACTCTTAAGGTCTCTGAGAGGTTTTGTTATGTTCATATTTTCAATTAGTTCCAAGACTACTCTCATTTCTTTCTTAATTTCTTCTTTTACCCAATCACCATTCAGGACTGTGTTGTTTAAACTCCATGAGTTCATGTGGTTTCTAGAGCTTCCTTTGCTGTTGATTATAAGCTTTATTGCACTGTGGTCTGATAGAAAGCATGGAATTATTATTTTTTATTTGTTGAGGTTTGCCTTTGTGTACCATAATGTGGTCAATTTTAGAAAAACATGCATGGGATATTCAGTTGAAAGTGTATTCTTTGGTACTTGGGTAGAATATTCTGTCGATGTATGTTAGTTCCATTTCATGTAAAATGTCTTTCAATTCAGGTGTCTTTCTATTTGTTCTTTGCCTAGTTGACCTGTCTATTAACGATAGGGGGCTAGTAAAGTTAACTACTATTACTATGTTGGGTTTAATCTGTATTTTATATTCCTGGAGTATAGTTTTTATGAAATTGGGTGCTCCATAGTTTGGTACACATATGTTCATGATCATAATGTCTTCTTGATTAATTGTTCCTTTGATTAGAATTATTTAACCTACTTGTCTGCTGTTGACCTCATCAAACTCAAAAGCTTTTGTACAGTGAAAGAAACAATCAAGGAAGTGAAGAGAAAACCCACAGAGTGGGAGGAAACCTTCACCTGTGATACATCTGACAGAGCATTAACGTCCAGAATATATAAACTACTCAAAAAACAAAGAAGAAAACAAATGACTCACTCAAAAGGTGGAATAAAGAACTGAACAGAGACTTCAGCAGTGAAGAAGTAAAGATGGCTGAGAAACATCTTAAAAAGTGTCAACATTGTTAATAATTAAGGAAATGCAAAGTAAAGCCACTCTAAGATATCATCTCACTCTGATAAGACTGGCTAAGATCAAGAACACAAAAGACACCAAATGCAGGAGAGGTTGTGGGGAAAGGGGAACACTCATCCACTGTTGGTGGGAATGCAAATTCTTACAACCACTGTGGAAAGCAGTGTGGAGAACCCTTAAAAGACTCAAAATGAGCCTACTACCTGACCCAGTCATACCACTCCTGGGTATATACACACAAGACATCCTACTGCAAAAATACATGCACATCTATGTTTTTTTTTTTTTTTTTGTCTTTTTGAGACAGGGTCTCCCTGTAGCTCCTGCTGTCCTGGAACTCACTCTGTAGACCAGGCTGGCCTTGAACTCACAAAGATCCACCTGCCTCTGCCTCCTGAGTGCTAGGATTAAAGGCATGCACTACCAGGCCGGGTCATGGCCACATGCACATCTATGTTTATTGCAACTCTCTTCACAATAGCAAAAAGCTGGAAGCAACCCAAATGCCCCTCAACTGACGAGTGGATAACAAAAATGTGATACATCTACACAATGGAGTTCTATGCAGAGGTAAAGAAAGATGACATCATGAACTTTGCAGGTAAATGGATGGAACTCAAAGCTATTATGCTAAGTGAAGTAACACAGTCCCCAAAAAACAAACGGGGAATGGTTTCCCTCATTTCTGGATGCTAGCACGAAATTCCCAATTGAGAGGCAAGCTGAGCAATGCTATTATTATATTTCTTTCTATCTGAAAGCAACTGTGATGTTATAATGTGAATCTCTTAATAGAATTACCTTACCACTTATTTTTATTCATGGTAATTAATGTATATGGGTGAAACATATGTATTCATAATTTAGAGTAATATAAAATTAAAGGGAAAAATGTGAATTTCTAAGCCTAAAAAAAGAAAAAGATACCAATCTATCAAGAAAGGACACCACTACCTGTTTCCCTCTCTTCAGAGGGCCATCCATAGGTCTGTAAGTTGTGCCATTTATCTTGAAGTGCCCTCTGCTGGCTGGGCCTAGACCTATGGCATGGCATAGCTGTTTGACACCGTGTCCTGGATCTCCAGGGCCCTGAGAGTAACCGCCTCTTCGCTGCTGGCTGTGGATGTCAGTCACAAGGCCCAATCTGGTCTAGGATGTGTTTACCATTGTTCTTTCTTAGGAGATCTAAAGCCCGAGATGCAAAAGGGTATGACTGCATTTTCCATTTTAAATGCTGATGTCATAGAGCATTTTTATGTTCTTTTCTTTTTTAATGATTTATTTTTGTTGAGTTTTTGTACATTTCATACAATAAAGCTTAATCATATTTAGAAAAAAAGAATGATGTAACCCTCTTCTGATTAGTTTTAATTTGAAATCTATTTTGTCACATATTAGAATTGCAACACCTGCTTCTTAGAACCATTTTCTTGGAATATTTTTTTCCATCCTTTCCCCTAAGGTAGGGTCTATCCCTGAAAGATGAGTTCATTGCAGACAACAAAGATATGGGTTCTCTTTCGTGATCCATTCTACTAAGGTCATTGATATTTAGTGTTATTGCTGAAATATATGTACTGGATACTGTCATTTTAATTTATTTTTTTTGTTTGTGGCCATATTTTGTGTTTCTATTATTATACCTGTCTTTGTCTTTTTGTTGTTGTTGCCTCATGGCTATAGTCATTCCGTTTTTTTAGTCCTTTGTATTGCTTCAAATATTCTCTGTACTGATGGTTTGGTGGAAAGGAATTCTTTCAGTCTTTTCATGTCATGGAAAAATGTCCATTCCCATTTGACCATAATAAATATTTTTGCTAGGTAAAGTATTCAGGGTTGCCATCCATGGATATTTCTAACTGGGAATACTTTGGCCCAGTCTTTTCTGAGTTTCACAGTTTGCATTGAAAGGTCAGTTCTACAATACAAGTTGGAGAGAATAAAAAAAATAATAAAATAGGAGATTGTATTAAAAAAAAGAAGAAAAGTCAGCTCTAATTCTGATGGGTTGTCATTTATATCTAATTTTCTGTTTTTCTCTAGTTGCTTTTAGGACCCTCTTTGTTCTGTACATTTAGTGTTTTTATTATCATATGGTATGAGGAATTTCTGTTCTGGTCATGTCTAATTGGTGTTCTGTGTGCTTCTTCAATCTCTATAGGTAAGTCTTTCCTTAACTTAGGGAAGTTTTCTTCCATAATCCTGTTGAAGATCTACTAAATGCCAATGGCCTGAGATTCTTCTCCCTCCTAGCTATATGCCTATAATTCATAGATTGGTCTTTTATGTTGTCCCACATTTGGTGAGTATTCCATTTTTTTTTTAATTTTACATAGTCTTTGTTTGAGGAGTCTAAATACTCTGTCAACCAGTCTTGGTAACTCTGTTTTCTGTTTCATTTATTCTGCTTATGAGGAGGCATCTTGCTGTTGTTTCCAATTGGCCTATTGAATTTTTCAATCTCATGTTAATTTCCTTCACTATTTCTATCTTTATGTGAATTCAATTTTCAAGTCATGAATTATTTTTGATATTTCATTAAGCCTATTATTTATATATTCTTGGGCTTTCATTACAAGTTTATACCCTTCCTCTGAGTTCTTTGAATTGTTTTTGTTTTCTATAAGATATTTGATCATATTTTATTGTTATTTTAAATTGTGTGTTTTGGGGCTCCTCAGGATGGTTGTCATTGTATTCCACTTCTGTATGATTAGTGGATTTTGTTGAGGACTTGTTCTCTTGATTTTTTTGTTATTGTTATTGGGATTTTTTTTTAGTGTTTGTCCTGCTATTTGGCCATATGGGTATTCTTTGTTGGTTATGTGTCCAGTAGAAACTTCTATTTTGCCTTTGTTTAATTTTGGTTCTGTTTATATTGTTTGTGTAGCTTGGTTGCTTTTTGTTCAAGATTGGAAACTAAATTGGTGCATGTTTCAGATTCTTGCAGGGTAGTAACTAGTCTGGGTGTGTAGTAGGACAGGTGGTAGGCAGGCTGATCAGGTGAGTAGGAGAGATAATCTGTGTCAAACAGACAAGGAGCTCAGGAATTTAGCTAATCTGTGTTAGGAAGCTAGTCTAGAGTTCTGAGGCAGAAGGATTGGAGTCCACCTTGTCCAAGGCCGATGGGGGACAGGGTGAGGGTGGGGAAGAGGGATGGAATAAAAATGCAGACATGGTGGGCAGGATCTGACTTACCAGAATCCTGGAGGGGAAGGTCTGTCTGGATGGTCAGGGTCCAAGGGAAATGAGGGGTGGCATTAGCCCTCAAGGGGAATTTAGCAATTTATGCTAGAATATTTAGCTAGTCTGGGAGTAGGAGGCTAGTCCAGGGATCTGAGCCCACATACTTCTCATAAGTGTGTTATTTCACAAGAGTGGTTAGGTATTACTTTTGAATGAATCCCTTTTATCTCTTATACTTTGAATGATGTACTATAATATACCTGTTCACTGTGAAGAATGTAACGAGAATGAAAAAAGAGAACTTTATATTAAATATGAATTAAATCTCTATAATCATCAACTACTACATCACTAACTTTTGTGGAATAAGATTTCTTCAAAGTGTTTCTCTTACAAATGTGTTGGGTGAAAATGAGTTTGTTTTCCCCCTAATCCTCATGTTTTTGGCTGGCATTTCATTACTAGAGCAAATGCTGTAAGTGCACAGGTGGAGAATGCATCTCTTTGTAGTGCTCTGCAGAAGAAGATGCTCAAGAAGACAGCAGCAAGATCACCTCAGAGCTCTCCTTTGTTTACCTACTGCTTCAGGAAAAAAAATGCTCCATTAAGAAGTGGATGTTTGAGCTACTTGATGCTATTTTCATGTGTTATGCTGTTGAAAGAACATAAAACACATGGCAATTTGACAAGCTGCATGCAGTGTTCAAGAAAATTTTTGGTTTTCTATTCCTTTATGCACAAACCTCTGTATTAAATATTAATATTTCTTTGATCTGGTAATGTATGCATCTCTAATGTATCCTCTTTGCTGATCACAGAGCTCCTTTCTATTTATTAAAAGAAAATACAGGAACCACGCTCTTCCCAATATTGTCTTTTAAAAGATAAAAGTTTTCTTCGACTTTTCAATAACAGTGAAAAGAGAACAATTACCTGTGTAATGTAGAAGCTGAAACACAGCTTTCTTTGTTTTAGTTTGAAATCTTCTTGCCATATAGATTGTGAGAACTGTGTTACATATTTGCATACTAGTTATGGAACATGCTTTAGGAATGAGGAAACTCATGCCAAAGCAAAGGAAAGACTAACACAACACAGCAAGATTCAGAGTGAAGGCCAGAACTCAGTTCTCCACTTAATCTCATTACCTGTCCTCCCATCAGTACTTTGGAAGTTCTCTAAGGATGCCAGGACACCAGGTCCTTTTCTTCTGTAGGCTTCACATTGGTCTTACTAAACTTACCTGCTGAAATTGAATTTATAACCCTCTAACTGTAATCTGAGGCACTTTCTCTAGCCAGGGTGGTTGATGAAGAGAAAGATTTGTGGAGCCCTGAGGGTTGATTTTTCATTAGCATAAATATAAGTAACCAGGACAACAGGAGACTCAGTAGCAGATGGCTGATAAGATTCCCTCTTGTTCAATAAATTCAGGAATGGAATTAATTTTTAATACCACATATTAGCAATCTTTAATACATATGTAATCTCCTTCTAGTCCCTTCCATTAAGTACAGATGCCACTGATGGAATAAATGTGAGAAGTCAGCAGGAATCTAATAGAATGTGTTTTCCCACCTTTTCCTGGTATAGGCATTTTGGTCTGAATTTTGCTGGCATGTATTTATAAGACACTCAGGAACTGTTAGCTCTATTAGGATCCTGCAGAGTGAACACGGGAAAGTCGGAGGAGGCACTGGACAGGAAGTCGGAGCAACTGAAATTTGCTTCAAAGCTTTTTTTCTTCTTCTAACAAATAGTGTGACTATAAATATGCCACTCATTATCCTGGCTTCAGTTTATTCATTTGTGTAATAAACAAACTCATGAATGTGGTGTTTCTGAGTTCTTTGAGCTTTTCTTCTTAGCCACCATGAATAACGATTCTTAGTCTTTATTGTCAAAAATAGGAGGATGAGGCTCATAGTTGCTTTTAATTTAATGATTGAATTAGGGCATCTTCCATGTTCAAAGGTCAGCCACCTGACATTTTGACCTATGTAATACTAACAGGAACACTTTAAGGAGCCCTTAGTATATTTTTTGCACAAACAGTATTAAGTGCTTTACAAAGACTTATGAGGGATCTTAAAGACTTTGTCTTTTATCTGGTGTCCATTAGGAAGTCATTGAAGGGTTTAATCGGGTACCCAAATATGCCTCCCAGCGTGATCTACTCCCGTCAGCTTTAAGCAGACGAGTGACAAGATAAAGTTTGTGATTTTTAAAAATATCAAACTTGTCGGTACTCTCTAAATGCATTAGAAGATTATAAAAATGAATCTGACCAGACCAGCCAGGGGGCCCTGTAGGAAGTCCTAACAAAAGAGTATGGTTATTCAAACTAAAGAAAGCCTGTATGGATAAAGAAATGAAACACAGATGTCTTTTTTCTCATGATCTTGGTTTGCTTGTGTTCGGGATACATTTTAGAGTGTTTGAATGGAAGCATAGCGTAACTTGGGCAGTCCTCCCGGTTTTCTCTCTCTGTGTCCCTGCCTCTGTCTCATGCCTCTCTTTTTCTATACATTTTTTCCTTCTTTCCCCATTTCTCTCTCCTTTCCTCCCTATTTCTCTCTCTCACTTGATTACTTGAAAGAATTTTTGGTAACATTTCCTGGAAGCATTTCAAGTTTATAAATCCACTTTGTAAGCCAACTATCAAGTGATACCCTGTTCTTCTAAGAGTGCCCACAGAGAATCACCCCATTACACCAGGCTCTAAGGCCTCTTTATAATAAGACATGTGTGGAAAATTTTTGTATTACAAAGTACTCTAACCACAGTTTTCTCTTATGTAAGAAACTAGTGCCACACAGAATCTCCTGACGATAGAACTCCACAATGATAGAGAAAAGAAAAATGGTTCTAAGAAAAGGTGAGCTTAAATATAGATGCAGCCAGTGTTCATAAAAGGGTCCTTGACCACTTGTTCATCTTGGGAACCGATGCCTGAAAAAGATACCAAATGGCCTGTGGAGGTGAGGTCCCGGCAGTATGATCCGTTTATACACACTGGCCCAAAGGGAAAAACTTCTTTTCTATACAGCCCTTGTGTCTGGCTATGTGCCTGATGAGTTTCTGTGTGCAAGGCCAAGATGTTCCTAGGAAGGTGACTGGACTCGTTCTAACAGCCACAGAGTACAGAGGCAATAGATGGATAAAAGTCGAATCATAGAATGTAGGCATAGCAATTTCAGCATGGAGATAGTTCATAGAATAACTAATAGATCTTTCATTATAACAATTAAAACCAGTTCTCAAAAAGATATTTCTTTTTTTTTTCCTCACAGGGTTTGGAAGCTGGAGGGGAGGGAGGGTGGGAGGGGTGCTCACAGGGTTTGGAAGCTGGAGGGAGGGAGGGGTGCGCACAGGGTTTGGAAGCTATCACTGGGAATCTATGTTACTAGTTCTTTGCAGGTTTATTTGTGGTGTGTTTTAGGAAGGTTGGTGGTGTGATCAAATAGTATTCTCATTTTTTCATCCCTGGTATCTTCAGGTAGTGGTAGCTCTTGATCTATTTTTAACCTCCAGTCTTAATTTGTCATTCATAGGTCTTAGAGTTTATCTTACCATCTTATTTCAGTCAGGAAGACTTTTAACAAATCCAGAAGTAAAAAGAATGCTTCTTGAAATTACTAACTGAAGATGTGTCACCTTTGTGTGCCCCCCTCTAAGTTTCCCTGAGGCTAATGTGGCATCTGATGAATGAATGGTAGATGAAAGAGCTTACAAGTTTTAGAGAATTATTGATTATAATTGGACTGATAAAGGCCAGGGCCTCAGTATGCTAGGCAAGCATGTCACTACAGCGCCACACCCTTGGCCCTGAGTCACTGCTCATAACCTCGGTAATATCTATGCAAAATAAATGTAGTGATTTCTTACTGTTCATAAAATTTTTGGCCACTGGGAAAAAGAGAAAAGCCCAATTCCATTTTTATTCTGCATAGCTACTGTGTTTGGAGGGGCCATAATTTGATGATATCTGGACCCTCTGAGTAAATACTGCAATTTTTAACAGGATTTGTTATAATTTGGTAAGTGACTTCTGTAGTCATGGATTCAAGCAAATGGCAGTAATACATTTTTTTCTTTAGTCTTTTTGAGACAGGGTCTCCCCGTAGCTCCAGCTGTCCTGGAACTCACTAGTGTAGACCAGGCTGGCCTTGAACTCACAAAGATCCACTTGCCTCTGCCTCTCAAGTGCTATGATTAAAGGCATGCACCACAATGCCCGGCTGGCAGTAATACTTTTTAAAGAGGAAGGAATTCAGTATGAGAAAGGCACCTGGATTTAATGCTGTTTAGAAACAAAAGATGCAGGCCCTCCCGTGTGTCATATTTGGGAGTGCTGTGCTCTCTACCTTTTCTTCTCGTGTTTTCCCATCTGTAGAGAGTTTTCATTCCTTTTTCTTCCATTCACCTCTGACTGAGCAAAGTTCTTTTTTTCCGACATAAATTTATTTTTATTTTTTTAACAAATCTAGACCCGTGTCCCTCCCCCATTCGCTCACCCCACCAGAGCTCATGCATTCTGCCAAATATGCTTTTCATCTCTTTCTCAGTCTTTCTCAATATTCTCCATGAGGAAGTTGACTGTTTTGAGCAAAAGTTTACTGTTTCAGTCAGTTCTTCAATTCAGTCCTTTCTGTTGTTGTTGGTGGTGGTGTTGTTTCCAATATGCATCACTCCCAACTGTTTTGGACAAAAGCTCAGGGGGCCATACACAAGAAATACTTACAACTAGGTATTTGGCACTAGCATCCACAGATGAGGGATACCATTCATTGTTTGTTTTTCTGGGACTGTGTTACATCACTCAGCATGATGTCCTCTAGCTCCAGCCATTTTCCTGCAAAGCTCATGATGTCATCTTTCTTGACTGTTGCATAGAACTCCATTGTGTAGATGTACCACATTTTCTCTATCCACTCATCAGTTGAGGGGCATTTGGGTTGGTTCCAGCTCCTTGCTATTGTGAAGAGAGCTGAAATAAACATGGCCGTGCATGTATCTCTGCGGTGGGGTGAGTCTTGAGGGTACATGCCCAGGAGTGGTATGGCTGGGTTGGGTGGCAAGTTCATTCCAAGTCTTCCAAGGATTCTC